>APFE030323309.1:3422-16947 GCA_000404065.3 Pinus taeda
ATTCAAAGATGAAGGAAGCAATGTTGCACAAAAATGTAGAAATTAGGGCAAGTTGGGAAAGTATGGCGAATGGGTGAAGGAAATCTTGAGAGAGAGACTGGAGCAGGTTATATGATGGAGGGAGGATAGGCTGGAGTGTCTTACAGGTTTTCTGCACACTACTTTCCAAAACTGATCCAAGCAAAGACTAGAAAAATAGAGATTTATCTATTCTGACCTAATCTGACCTAAAAACTAGAAACATGATGAACAGAAGTTTATATATAGGAAATCATGCAAGATAGCTATGGAAACTGAGCAATAACAGATCTAAACATGAAAACACAACTGATATCAACTTTTCCGAATTAAAATCTAACACTAGCAATTGCATGGAAGGCAAAAACAGTGTTTTTGTGGCAGCAAGTATGCCTTGGTCTCAGCTCATGGTCCCAAAGAGGAAGAAATGAGATCAAGGACTGCTTGATAGCCTTTTTGTGGATCTTTTCTTGTTACCAAACTATCAAATCAACCTGAAGCATGAACAACTATCTCAATCATCAAAAACAGCCTAAGTAACAAAGCAAGATTTAACCTATATAACATAAATTATTCTATGAATGCAGTAAAGACACATAAAAGTACACAATGGAGGTACTGGCACTTGGGTTGGGCCCAACCCCAAGAGCTACAGCCTCCTAAGAAATCTTAGAGTTGGTGCAAAGCGAGATTCATCTTCATTAATCAAAAATACTAGTCATGTCACAAAATTGTCTACAGAAAGAGCTCGAAAATGAACTGAATGCAAAGCTGCACTAAAATGCGAAAATAAATTGTTCAATAGCTAAACTACCAAGGCTTGAAGCCTTCCTACTTATGCAAATGAGGACTCCCAACAGTCCTCCTTAACTTTAGGAGCTTGGCTACCCAAAACTGTAGTTAATCAGCCACTTCACTAGACCTGCTCGGCTGCCCCTTGAAATCATCTTTGGTGGGTTGTTGAACTCCGAGCTGATGGTGGAGAACTCGAGGAAGGGGTCATTTAGTGCAGGAGACACCCCTCCTATAAATCCTTATCCTTATTTCTTTGTATTTGGTTTCCAATCTACTCATAAATGCCTCATTTTGGTCCAAAATTGTCCAAAAATCTGCAATAAGCACGTATTAGACTTTGTGGTCAAGTGACTATTCCCATTCACTCAATTAACATAAATATATTCAAAAGCATGCATAAAACTATAGAGAATTGTGGATTAAATGAGAATAATAGGCAAAATGAGCCCATAAAGTTACCCATTTTTGGGGCTCATCATCACCCTCTGCTAAATGTGTTGCTCATCCTCTGAGCAACTAATCTAGTTCATCATCTTTGATTTCTTTGACTACCTCTCTGACATCCCTGGCTTCCGAGGTGATGTCCTCTTCTCTATCATGGAACCTTGCCTTTCTCTCTACTTCCTCCCATTGCATGCGTTCTTCTTCTTCCTTGACCCCTTCCAGTAGTCCTAAAAGTAATGGAGGACTGAACTTTAGGCCAATCCAGTTGGCCTTCAGGTTTTGCATTGTCTGTTTATAAAGTGGCACTCTTGCCAAAGCCTCCCTCATTCTGGTTGGGAGTGGTACTCTCTTATTTTCAGACTATGGGACAATGTGTTCCATCTCCTTATGCAAGCATGAATGCAATTATCACCAAACAGTCTTTCCATGTCTTCAAAGTGAGCAATGGCCTGAGCTTGCCTTTCAACTTAATCTGGGAGAACTTGAGGGTTGTTGGCAAGTTGTTGATGAGCATATACTAAAGCTGAGGGATCTTCTGGTTCTGCCCTGATCATGAGTGGCTCACTTAGCTCCTTGTCCATAACCTTCCAAATTTCTACTGCCCTCTTTTCCTCATGGCTTAACCAAGAAGCCATAGCCATGAGTTTTACATCTCCCAGTGCAACATTGGGGTCCCATAGATTCATGTTTGGAAGTGCCAAGTTGTGTAAATAGAATTCTACTAACTTGGCCTTATCTTCAGCTCAGCTATTGTCACACAAATACATAAACTGATTGTAATTATGGAATGGAATGGTGCCTGTTTGGGTCAATGTGTTAATTTGAAATTGCAACCATTGGTCTTAAAGATATAATTCATAGGACTTAGCAGGTTTCCTACATTGTAAGGCTTCTACTACCCAGTTGGCCATGCAGGCCATTTGGGCTTCTTTTTCTTGCAATTGTTGTTTTAAAACCTATATTTCTTCTGTTGCCTGAGACTCCTTTTCTTGCAACAGTTTTGTCAGCATCTCAACATCATCTTGTAGCTTTTTCTCTCTCTGTTATTTCTCGGTTGTTTCCTTGTCTACTGGAGGTCCTTCTTGCTGTTGCTGCCCTCCCAAAATGGACAGCATATCTTCCTTATGACCTTCCTGTAGCTGCAACTACTTTTTCAACAGCTCATTCTCCTCCTGTAGCTAGGCTCTTTTACTGCTTTCTATGTGCCTCACCATAGCCAACTCCCCTCTTAATTCCTTCAGCTTGTCCTCCATGTGGCCTATGTCCTCAACTCCTCTAGATTTGGTGATTTGCATCCATGTGTGGGTTCTCACCCTTTCTTTTCCTTCACTTCTTGTAGAAATCTTTATGCCCACTGTTTCTTCCTGTGTCCCTGATATCTTAGGGTTTGTCTTTTCCTTCTCTTGTTGGGTGCCTTCTTTGGCTGTGGCAGTCTTCTTTTGGGATTTATTGGCCTTTTTCTTTCCAATATGTTTCCTTTTTCCCTTCTATGTTCTTGTTGTTGTCTCCTTCTCTGTCTTAGGTTCAGCAATCTTGTCAAATTCCTTTTTTCCTTATGTTCTTCCTTGTCTTTCCTCTGCTTGAATTTCTTGTGCTCCCTCATCATTGTTCTTCTCAATTTCTTCAGTTTGCTCCCCCTCATCACTGTTGGATGGGCTGATGTTCTTAGCCAAAGTTTTGATGTCATCCTCCTTGGACATATTTCTGAAGATTTCCCAAGCTATGGGGATAGTATAGGTGTGTAAATCATCTTTTGCCAATAGTTTGATGAACCCATGGTGGGCCAACTGATCTGGGATCCCTTCATTTAGCTTTGTACCACATTCAATTAAGGACTGAAGGAGGAAATATGGGATGCTCAGTTTTCTGGCTGGCGGCAAGTCCATCCCATACCTTAATTCATGTAACAACCTGAAATGATATCCATAAATGATGTTGAACCTCCCTTCACATGTGATATACTTCATTATTTGATAACTGACTTCACTCCAGAGAGGAGGCAAGCTTGTCCTTCTAACCCCGTTTTTATCTTCTACAGGATGTTCCTCAGGTAGAAAAATTGTTTTCTTAGCAACTTGTCCCAATGATCTCTCCTCTTTGCTCCAAGGGAGCCCCAATGGTAGACCAGTAATTCTACTGATGAGATCAGGTGTAAGTTCTAGGGTCAAACCCTTAAAACTGACTGTGGCATGTGTCTTTGAATGTGGTCTCACGGACATCAAAAACTCTTCAGTTATCTCCTCATCATAACCTTGAATTCTATCAAAGAAGGATATCCAGTTTGCCCTAGTGAAAAGGTCCACCACCTCAAGGTGCCCATGCAATTTGCTAGAGTCTAAGGGTTCTTTCCTTATGAATCCTCCTGGCATGGTGTTGAGTGCTCTTTTTATGTTTTAACCAGAAAAGAAAATGCTCAAGTGGGAAAAAAACAGTCAATCACTGAAATAGAGGATAGCTGAATCCGGTTTCTTCTGAACCCAAGAAGGAATTTCCCGGGTGCTTCTTTGCAATATCAAACAACAATAATTCTCCTGTTTTAAACTACTGCCACCTTCAATTTGACTTCCTGGTTTTGAAAAGAAAGAATTTTTCTACAAAACAGAGGATAAGGACACAGGTTCTTTTCTCAGCACATAGATAGATATGCACATTCATTTTTTCACACACACACACAGGCTGGCCTTTACTGCTGCATGTATCTTTCTTGCAGGAGAATTTAAAAAAGGATGGGGATATTTCAGATGCAGAGAGAAAAAGAAACTGTGTAGACTCAGGGAAATATGCAGGCAGACTTTCACTCTTTTAATGCACAAACAGATTTTCACTCTTTTTTTCAATCTACTGACATGTTCAATTCATCACCTTACTTAAACAAATCATGCACAGAGAAGTTTTCCCAAGCCTACCTCGTTTTGAGCTTGAATTTCGACGAAAATCCCGGGTTGCATTTCTGCAGAGTTTTTCTCTGCCTTTCCTGTAGAACCCTTCTTGTAGAAATCTCCTGGCTCCTGTAGAACGAAACTGTGCTTCTTGTAGAGCCCGATAGGCGGGAGATTTTCAAAATATAGGCAGAAAAATGGTGGAGGATGACTGGTTAGCTGCTCTGGAAGCAATGGATGTGTACTCCAGTCGAGAATGTTGTGAGTGTAGAATGAACAAAGGGTGGTGAATGTTTCAACTGAACTGTCTTCTAACTGCGAGCGTGATTCGTGGTGAGGGGATGAGGTGGTCGAACCGGACAGTTGATCCTATGTCACAGGCATAATGTTTCTGCATGCCATCTAACCACCATCACCTCCCTTTCTCCCGTTATCCGCCACCACCACTACCAGTCCCGAAGATTTCTTCCTAAATGGACATTCCACACGTGCTGGCTGCATATCTAATCGGCAGTTTTGAATTTAACAGGACTCGTTTGGATTCCATGAGGATGTGTAAGTATCCAAGGGTGGCCAATGGATTCCACTCAATCTGAACCATTCCCATAGTCACATAGCCTTGAAATATGATTTATGCAATTGAAGAATAGGTTTAGGCACTTACCTGCGCAGTCGCGGCCATGTTATGCATATTTCAGATTTTGGAACCCATTTCTTCATTACTGTTGTTGCTTGCACACTGCATGCTTGGCCTCGGGCTGTTGCTAATGTTCACATGTTCAAGTAGAGCTCCATGCATGTTTCATATGCCATACTTTGTTGTCCCTATCTCTGGAGTATGTCTTTCAGAGGGATCAACTGCTACAGGAATCTTGTAGGATTTCCTATAGTTGCTTCTCCTCCTGGAATGCAAGCTAGAATGAGTAGAGCTACAACTGCTAACGAGGGTCTCAGATGTTAAGGAGTCTAGATGGAGGGTATCAAGTATGGTGAGTGAAAAACTGCTGCTTTGATTTGTCATTAAAAAAATTTGCTGGCAGCATGAAGGAAATAGGATTTCTATGTGTGACTATGCAGGGACATAAAAATCAGTGCAATGAAGGTGTACAGAGATGGAAAAAGGGCAACATATGGTGATGGATGGAAGCAGGGAGGTTTACAAGCCTCATAGACATATTCCCAACCTTCGGGTCCTCTTCTGAAATCGATTTTGGCTTTTCTGTAGATTCTACAGGATCCTCTTGTAGAAGACACAGAATTTCCTGTAGAAGGTGAAATCTTAGCCCGAATGAGACCAAATCTTAGGAAAGGGTAATGGTCATGGAGGAATGGATTGTGAGGGATGCATGTAGCCTGGTCATGTTCTCTGTCTGTGTCTTGTGCGATCCTCCTAAAAACTTTGATGACCTTCCTGCAACCTGCAATTTATTCAACAGAAATTACGTTTATTTTTCTTTTTTCTTCTTCTTCTTTTTCTTTTTTTGTTTGTCTGAGACATTTGGGGTGCCTCCAGGAGTTTTTCACCCTCACTATCTGCCTTGGGCACCTCCAAGAGGTTTTCAGCCAAGGATCTTTTATTCCTTTTTTCTTTTTTTCTGTGTGTGTGTGTGTGTGTTTTTTTTTTTTTGCTCAAGGTGTGGGTGGAGTGGAGACAGGGACCTGCTCCACTACCAGTACTAATTTACCAGGTCTTGATAAGGACTAAACCATTGTAATTATATTTATCCATTGTATATGGTCCCAACCATCTTGTCCTTAGCTTTCCCTTGAAATCCTTGTATCTTGAATCATATAATAGCACCCAATCTCCTGGCTGAAATTGCTTTTCTTTGAGGTGCCGGTCATGCCATATCTTTCTTTGAAGTTGGACTACCTTTGAGTGGAGAAGGGCCTGCATTCTCTATTCATCTAATCCATTCAGCTGCAGTAATCTTTCCTGTTGTGCATGGTTGATATCTAGGTCCAGCTGAGCTGCCAACCTCAATGTGTTATATTCAAATTCTATGGATAGCAAAGCCTTCTTCCCATAGACCAGCTCATAGAGTGTGAAACCTATTGTAGTTTTCCAAGTAATGTTATAGGCCCAGGTGGCCTCAACCAATCGGTCTGCCCAATCTTCCTGTTACTGCTCACCACTTTAGTTAAAATTTCTTCCAAAGCTCTGTTAGTGACTTCCACCTATCCATTTGCTTGTGGATGATAAGGGGTGGAAGTTTTGTGCTTAAGTTTGTGATGAGTGAGCAAGTCTTCAATCAGCTTAGAGGTAAACTGACTTCCTTGATCTGTGACCAATTCTCTTGGGTAGCCAAACTTGTAGGAGATATTTTCCCTCAAAAACTCAACTACTTTTTCTTCTGTTGCTACCTTGATTTCCTTTGATTCTGCCCACTTCGTCAGGTAGTCTGTGCACATAATGATGTAATACTTCTATTTTGAAGGAGGGTTGATAGGACCCACAAAGTCCATGCCCCACTTCTCAAATGGCTCGAAAGTCACTTGGGGTTGTAGGGGCATCTCATCCCTTGGAGTCGGTTTCCCCATCCTTTGCCATCGGTCACATTGGCTGATGTATTTTCTAACATCTTGATGAAGAGTGGGCCAATAATAGCCTACCTGCAAAATCTTAAAAGCAGTCCTCTTTGTTGCAAAGAGGCCCCCACAGGGCTCATCATGACAGGTTAGGAGGATGTCAAAAACTTCCTCCTCCCTAACACATCGCCTCAAAATCTAATATGGGCCAAGTTTAAAAAGATTGCCCCCAATCCAAGTGAATGGGACACTTTTCCTCACGATCTTTCTCTTCTCTTTTGAGGATAGGTATGGCGAGAACTGAGCTGAAACCAAATAATTTGCTATATCAACAAAAAATGGAGAGAGTACTGAAATAACAAACAGGTTTTCATCTAGCATTTGATCATCCACCATCCCTTCTTCACCTACAGGCAAATCTAGTCTAGACAGAAAATCAGCAACAACATTTTCCTTACCTAGCCTATCAACAATCGTCAAATCAAATTTCTGTAATAAAAGTAACCATCTAATGATATGAGCATTTACATCAGTTTTATTCATCAAATACCTAATTGCAGCATGATCAGTGTGTACAAATGTTTGATACCCAGTGATGTAGTGCCTAAACTTGTTTAGGGAATGGACTATAGCTAGGAGATCTTTCTCGGTTACAGTATAGTTTAACTCTGCCTTGGACGAGTTTTTACTGACAAAATATATGGCATACGGTAGCTTCTCTTCAACTTTTCCTAAGGCTGCTCCTATGGCTTTGTTCGAGGCATCTGTGCGAATGTGGAAAGGTAGGGCCTAGTTTGGACCTCTCAAGATTGGGGCAGTTATCAACTTACCTTTCAAAGCATCTAAGGCATCTTGACAGTTGTCAGTCCATATGAACTCAACATCTTTTCCCAAAATACCAAACAATGGAGAGGCTAGCTTACTGAAATCTTTAATGAATCTTCTATAATATCCTGCTAAGCCTAGAAAACTCTGAACATCTCTTACTTTTTGAGGAGGTGAGATCCTTTGGATAAGAGAAATTTTGTTGGGATCCACCTGTAAACCTTGCTAAGAAATTGTATGACCTAGCATAGTCCCTTTAGTCATTAGGAATTCACATTTATCGGGACTGAGGGACAGGTTCATTTCAATACACTTGGCTAAAACTTTCCTCAGGTTATCCAGAGCCTCTTGGAAGTTAGAACCATAAGGGTTAAAGTCATCCATATAGATTTCCACTGAATCATGAACCAACTCAGCAAATATACTCAGTACCGCCCTCTAGAAGGTGGCAAGAGCATTGCATAACCCAAAAGGAAGGACCCGGTAGGTAAAGGTACCCCATGGACAAGTGAAAGTGGTCTTATCTTGGTCTTCCGGGCTAATTTGGAACTAATTATACCTGCTAAACGCATCTAGGAAGGAAAAGGACTTCTTCCCTGCCAGGCCATCTAACACTTGATCTATGAAATGCAAAGGGAAATGGTCCTTCTTGGTAACTTTGTTAAGTTCTTGATAGTCTACACAAATTCTCCACTTCGCATTTTTCTTGGGCACAAGCACCAAAGGAGAAACCCACTCACTGTCAGAGATGGGGTAAATGAATCCTGCATCCAGTAACTTTTGCAGTTCTTCTTTGACAATGTCCTTAAGGGCTGGATTCATTCTCCTCTGAGGCTGCCTGACTGGTTTACAATCCTCTTTAATGTAAATGTGATGGGTATAGACTGAAGGTTGGACTCCTTTCATCTCCTTATACCTCCAAGCAAAAGCGTCCAAATGGTTGTTCAATAAGCTACAAAACTCCTTTTCCTAAGAGGGGGATAGGGATGAGTTGATCTTCAAGGTTCTTTTAGGGCCAAATTCCACATTTTTAACTCGGAGAGAGGTCGAATTAGCAACGGAGAGATCCACTAAAGCACTAACTTGGGTGTCTTCTACCAGCTCTTCTAATGGCAGCACACTGGGAGGTGGATTTTGAATCAAATTCTCAATAAGGTCATCCTTAGTTTGAGGACCTCCCCTGGTGGCTTCCACTGTGCACAATGGTGCAGAGTAGACTTCATCCTCTTCTTCCTCCTCCAACCAGAGAGGTAAGTCATGTTCTAGCAGAGGTTGGGCAAGAGGATATAGGACTATCTATTTGGACATATGCACAATCTTAATGGTCATGCTCCCAGCTCAACAACTGATGTAAGCATCTGCAGTAGCTAACCAAGTCCTTCCCAAGATGAGGGGGTACCCAATGAGTTTTTCCTTTGGCTGAAGGACCAAGAAGTTCGTAGGGTACTCCCAAGAATCAATGGAGACCATGAAATCTTCCACAATCCCCTCAGGGGTCATGGTGGAGCGGTCTGCTAACTACAGTACTGTCAAGGTCTTTCTTAGGGAGCCCTGAAGGTTGAGCTTAAGCATAGTGTCCCTGGTCATCACATCAATGGCAGCCCCTAGATCAATCAGGGTGTGGGGGATTATGGTGTTGTTGATGTGGACATCGACTACAGGACTCCCAAGGTCCAGATATTTTGGACAATTTACATGTCCCAACATCAGGTTGGACAGTTGTCCTATGACATTTATTGTTGGGGCATCTCTCTTGTGCCTGCCTGGGTGCCTAAAACACTTCTCTTTGATCAATTTGTTGTAGATTGGTACATCTTTTATGGCCTGGAGAAGTGGTATTTTTACACATAACTGTATAAGTTCTCCCAGAAGTTCAGTCTCTTCTGGGTTTGTTTGTGTGGTTCCAGTTAGTCTCTTAGGAAAGGGTGGAATGGCTTTTGGTTCGCTTTCATGTTTCTCTTCTTCATCTTCCTTAGGAGGAGGTTGGTTGTCTGGGGCGCCCTTCCCAAATCATAGGTTGATCTCCTGAATCTCCACAGCATAGGTAGGCCATGTTGTCTCTCCAGTATATACCTGCTAGGCTTGTCTGTTATTGGGGTTTGGGTTTGGTTGAGCAGGTATCTGGGGTTGTCTTGGAGGAGAAGGAGGTAATGGTTGTGGTTGAGTAGGTGGTGGAGGCAAAATAGTGGGAGGAGAGTTGTATTGGAGCCTCCACCCCTGATGAGGTGCATTCCACTGAGGTTGTGGCTAAACATGAGAATGAAACGAATGAGCAGCAGGTTGAGTATGGTATTGAGATGGATATGACCAAGGAGGGGGTGCGGACCAAGAAGGATGAGCAGGGGGGACCCCAAGAAGGTATGCGAGTGGATTGGTTGGGGTTGTAATAAGTCTGGGATGTCCCTTGCATCCCTTGCTGGTAAGGTCTAGGTCCATGTGGCCTTCTTTGGTTCATGAAGTAGAGTGGTTCAGTGGCTCCTTCATCCCCTTGGTACATAGCTTTAAATCCGGGTAAGGTTGGGCACTGGTTTGTAGGGTGGTCTGCCTCACAAACGAAACATACCTCTATGGAGTGCAATGGACACTTGTTCCTAGGATGCTTCCTTGTGCATTTCGTACAAAATATGGCCAAAGCCCTCTCAGCTTCCTCTTGCTTTTGTTGGAATCGGAAAGTATCCATTTGCATGGAAATGGTCTTCCTCACCTCACTTTTGAGGTCTTCCATCTGATTTGCAAACTCATGTTTGGATAAGGTGGCACCGGCTGAAAGTTGACTCCCCCTACCTCTTTTTTGAACTGCCCTAGAATGGTTTCTAAACACAGTCTTTATGTAATCATAAGGTAGCTGGTAGATGTCTCCCCCAGCGAGCAAATGGAGGGTATCTAGATTCGGGGTCAAGTGTGCACCTGGCCCTTTTATAACTGAGTTGGAACCTTTCTTCATAGTCTTCTAGAGATTCATCACTTCCCATGGTCATCCAAAAGATTTATCCCTTTGTTTCCTTTGACCTACAGTGATCCTAGTATTTGTTGTTAAAGGCTTGCTACATCTGAGCCCAAGTTGTGATATTGTTTCCAGGTAACCCCATGAACCAGCGGAGTGCTGCATCCTTGAGGGTAGAGGGAAAGAGTTTCAACTTTTGCTCATCTTCTACATAGTCATAAGTTCGACGAATGACAGCAAACTCAAACAAGAAGGTATCAGGGTCTTCAGTGGTCAATCCATGGAAGTGAGATAAGGTTGAGGGACTTATGTTTTTCATTTTTGTGTCCCCATTGGTCTCTCAGATGGGAAAGGCACCTTCTATTCTCTCCTCATTTCCTATACCATTTCCACGTTCAGCCATAGTCTCAGGAGGAATGTTTTCTTGCTCTTCTTCTATTATAGGATCTTCGTATATCTCTGGAGGTTCACCTATAAGTTCTTCTGGATCACTGCCACCGAAGAAGAGAGAAGGGTGACCAAGTGATGTGGTGGGGGTGTTGGGTAGGAATTTTCTTGAATTATCTCTGTTCCTACTGTCTAGTCAATTTTACGTCCTAAATTGCTCTACATAAATTATCAATCCGGGTATCGTAAACTGATGAAGTGTGGTGCACCATATGTGCTTGGTTAACCTTTTTCTTACTTCAGTTTGTTTTTGGATTTATCTTTCCCTAATGTGTGGTGGCGAGGATGAAAGTGAAGTATGGAGTGTGGGCGGTGATGGTTTCTAAACTTGAAAGTGCTTAAAAGAAAGCTTTACAACAACTAAAATGAAATCAATTCTTAAGAGAAAATAAATGCATCAAATAGTGAACTAATGACAATGGCCCAGTACCCTTGCTGCTGAAAATTGAAAAGAAAGTAAAAACTAAAAGCAACTCAAACTAAAAGAAAAGCAACTAATTCACACTACTTAAACTCTTCAGATCATTTACCCTTCAGCTCAATCTACCTTGTGGGAAGCAATCATGAACAAGTCAAGCAATATGATATCTAAATGGCAAGAAATTAAATTGCATAAAAGAAACTAGTCACACTACTTGAACTCTTTTGGTCCTTTACCCTTCAGCTCAATCTACCTTGTGGGAAGAAACCATGAATAAGTTTAAGCAATAATGATAACTAAATTGCAAGAAATTAAATTGCAGAAAGGAAACTAATCACACTACTTCAAATCTTCTGATCCTTTACCCTTCAGCTCAATCTACCTTGTGGGAAGAAATCATGAATAAGTTTAAGCAATATGATAACTAAATCACACTACAGTTAGTAATATTCTGATTTCTTGCTAATAGAGTCACTTGACTATAGAAAGAAACCATAAACTGGTGAGCAGTATGATATCTAAATAACAGAAAAATAAGTAAGCAAAATCACAACTTGGAAAGACAGTGCTGAAATTAACTTCAAGAAAATGAAAGTTAGCCAGGAAGGACAAGTCTCATATGTCAATAGTTTAATCAAAAAGATAAAAATTGGCCGAGGCCTGCCCAAGAAAACCTGCAGAAAGCACTGATCAGTTGACAGCTATAAGAAAACAGAGGTGAAAATATAAACAGCAGTGAGTTAAGAAACATCAAATAGTGTGTTATGTACAAGCTAATGATTATAAAAACAAAAACATAATAAAACCAAATGGAAACTTTACAAGGCTTCAGCCCCTCTGCCACTTCAGCCAGTCAACGAGTAGTCACACGAATAAACTCAGAAAAGTCTTCTCATATATTAAAACAACAACATATATAAACAGTGGGGTGATAACACATCAGTTCAGAATTCACATATCCAAAAAGCTCCCTTACATCGTTCATCGACGCATTATTTATAATGGCAAAATGCTGAAACTAACTAACTAACTCCTACACTATTGACTGTGTTTCCAAAGATACGTAGATCCCTTCAGCCGAGATCTAGCGTAACTGTCATCATGTCTATTAAATCTCCGGAGTGGTAGCCGTTGGATTCAGGTTATGGGAATGATCTCCAAGTGTGCCGATGTCTTTGTGAGCTGAGGACTGTGCCACGTAATGTTCACGTGCTCAAAACAGAGACGTGCAACTGCTGAACTCCTTGGTTGGCTTTGTCTTTGACCTTCATTGACCGTGACCTTCCATGGATGATTTGGCTGATTTGAAGGGACACGTTCCATGTATCCGTCACCTGGAGCTTGCCCATGTAGCTCGTTTCTTCATAGGACACTTGTAGCACAAATTTTAACAAAATAGCTACGGAATCCTGTGCTAGCTGTGGAAACCTGTGCTGGCTGCGGAAACTGACAAGTTTCCGCAGCTGCATGAACAACAAAAACTAAACCAAACAACAGTCATAAGCATAGTCAGAAAACCATATAAAAAGTTCTTTTTAGACTATAATGCAATGATTTAACAACTGGGTGGATGAAGTGAGTGGAAAAAGGAGGCTGAGAGGGTGTATAGGAAGGTGCAGGTTTGAGGCTCAACATGGAGATATGGACAATAAGGTATAAGGGAGCTCCGTTGTACTTGGCCAAAGATGATGAAGCCAAAGGTAGTGGCATTGAAGGCACACATCTAAAGTCAGATACGGAACTATGAGGAACTCCCATAGCTCATCACCAACTTATAGGCTTCACATGCATGAGTTTTCAGGAGCATGGATGTCATTGTGCGCACCCATGTGATCCCATCCGTTGACACACTCACCGAGGTGAATGCAAAGAAGCAAGTCTGATTAGAGATGGACATGTACTTCGAGCAGTTGATGCGCATAGCCACCAACGCAGATTTGCAGATGAGCGCGGAAAAATTGCACCAGTATGTCACTAGTTCGATTGCACTCAAGGCCATGATGTGCATGCTATATGACGAGTTCAAAAAAGGTGCCAAATCAGTGTACCCGAATGCAACAGAGGCAAGATTTTGCTTTTAGAAGGATGTCACCACAGAGTACACAGACACCATAATAAACTACCAAGCTTGGCATCAGTTCGCCACCATCGATCACCAAGACGATGTCGACAAGCTAGTATTCCCACAGCTATGTGAGTCTTAGTGATGTTTTGCATGGCTTA
>APFE030323310.1:10823-37555 GCA_000404065.3 Pinus taeda
GGGCAGCGTAGGTGGTGTCTTGGATGTCGGGAATCATACACTGGATGGCATCTGTTAAGCATTTGAGGGCGGCTCTTTGTTCATGAGGCTTGACTAGGAAGTGCCAATATGTTTCCATGTTTAAACTATTAACTCTGGCGATTAATCTTCCTCTCCCTTCTAACTCTGGATAACACGTTTTCTCCAATGCATTTGCTGTAGTAACCTTTCCAGGTGTACACTAGGAAATCATGTTTGCTATGTAGAGAGTATCGTTAACTAGATCAACTAAATTGTTAGAAGTCAATCTACACCTTGAAGCTGCTCTCTCTACCTTTAACACCTGTGTGTGCCATTCCATGAACAGTATATCTTTATGAACCTCGAGTATCCTTGGCAAATTGGAGGCTTTTCCCGACTTCGAATCTTGCCATTCAAGATATGCGGTAATAGCTTCATCGACTTGATTCAAGTCATCCCTTGCTTTCTCTACCTACTCATTTATGGATGTAGTTAATTCGCAGAGTGGCTCCGCTTGAGAGAGTTGTTGGGACAAGAGTTTAATTTGCGATATCAGCACATTGTTTATCAACATTGCCTCTTTTCTTAATTCTGTTATCTGCGAATCTCCTTTGATGTTTTCTAGCTACGCTGTTATTTGAGTGATATGCTCATCCTTGGTTTTCATCAATTGCTCGTTTGCTGCTTTCAATTGTTCCAAAGCCTCTGTTAATTCGTTTTGTTTCTGGATCACTGCATGATCAATCCTCTTCTTCTCTTCTTCCAATTGCTGAGTCAATTGGTTATTTATTTGTTGTTGCTCCACTAACTGTTCATCTGCATGCGCTGTCCTCTGTTGTTGTGCTGCTAACTGCTCCTCGGCTTGTATTACCCTCTGTTTTATCTCAGCTAATTCTGTTTGTAACATGGAGATTTCCAGGTCTTTAGTCTTTAATAAAAGACTTACCTCCGATGCTTTATCGATGGTTGCAGCTGAATAAGCTCCAGCGTACTGTGACAATTTAGTCAAATCATCGGAGGGATCTAGTTTCTCCTTCCACACTACATTGCCCGTGATCGTTTGTTCTAGAAAGATAGAAGGTTGATCAAGCCTTCGTCTCTTCCTCGATCGTTTCACCACTGCTCTGTGCCTTGGGCTGTAGAAGACATCCAATGGAGGAATATCTTCTACTTGTAGAGTGATTTGGTCGCTGGGACCTTTTGGAATTACTTCGATATCCTTAGTTTTAGGTGGGCCCGCTGGTTCCACTCAGAACCTGAGATGAGGTATCATCCTGCACATTGTTGGTTTTAGGATTATTGGTACTTTGTGAGTCTTTTCCTCCACTGATAATGGTGCTAAACTGCTGCCATTCCTTTTGCAATTCAGGGTCTGCGATAGCACCCATGTTAGTATCGGTGGTGGTCTGTTTAGACTGAGACTCCTTCAGCAATTGTTCTTGTTTTTCCTTTTCTTGCTGCTCCTGTTCCTTTTGCCGCATCTCCGCTTACTCTCTTTGTTGGTTATCCTCCTGCTCTTTGCACTGTCTATCTTCCTACTCTTTCTTTAAGCACTCCTCCTGTTCTTTCTTTAAGCGCTCTTCCTATTCTTTCCTTAGTTTCTCCTCTTGGTCTTTCCTTTGTTGTTCCTCCTGCTCGTTATTATTTGCTTTCGCTGTAGCAGGAGGTTTCTTTGTCTATTGCTAGCTAGGTTCGCTTGATGATGCTGCTTGGGTTGAAGTTAATAAATCTAGAGGCAGAGTTTGCAACCTCTGCTCTCTAAGTTTATTAAACTCAGTTAACCCTTCATCATTGTATCGCATCTTGGCGAGTTCTTTGGTTCGACCTATCGATTCATCTGAGGAGAAAACATCACCGAACATATCTTCTTTATGATCAAATGTTGCTAATTTGGCATGCTCCAAAGCGGCATATGCAGTTCGCTTTGGGTCGAATGCTTTATTCGAGATTGTAGCCAGATTTAGAGCTTGAATCTTTGTGGCCTCTTTTTCAGCATGTTTAAGTTCATGTAGGGTGAAGACACCACATCTGAAAGGAAAAGTAGGCCAGCCCCTTTTCTTCTCCTTTTTGAGAGTCTGCGTAGTACTTTCAGCTGTAATCTGGTATGCAATTTCCCTTGCTAGCAATTTATCAGGAACATATAAGGGGAGGACATGAGGATTGGCTTGGCTGCCAAAGACTCTAATATAAGTAAAATGCTCTTCACCAAACCAATTAGCCACTGCTGGCAAGTCAAAAGAGGCTAGGTAGGAGATCCTTGAAATGGGTTTATCAAAAATTGAGTAATAAACGGGAACCATGAAACCATTACAAATCTGATACAAGTGGTTTTTATAGGAAGACTTCCACATCTTGCGATGATAAATATGAATGGGTGAGGGGTCCTGTACAGTCCACCTCCAACCAAGAATAGGAAATTCAGAATTGAAACACAAGGTATCTAGGATATATGCGCTATAGTAGAATGGGGGAATTTTCCTCTCAGTGACTCTAGTTTTATTCCTAAAGTCACTAACAACTACTGCTAGCTTATCCGAAAGGATAGTAGCCCAATCCATAATCGTGTTGTTCACTGCCGCCTCCATAAGAGGAACCATCTCAATGGTAAAAATGGCAGAGTCATGGAAACCCCACAATCTACACATCATTATACCGGCATAGCAATAAGGAGAAGCCAAAGAGTCAACTGAGCACTTACCGGAGGATTCGTGCTTGTGTTTATTGGGATTTTGCCTCCAGTCCTTGATAGGTTCGGACTCAATCTCGTTCTCGCTTGCAAACTTCTCCAAAAAGGCGCTATTGTATATCTTCTCCGGCTTAGGCAAATGATACATTTTCCTCAGATCTTCTGGCTTAAATGAACCAAAAATCCTTCCATCCCTTGTGCTGAAAGTTCTGTCTGTGATGGGGATTTCTTCAATCGCCCATCGAACGACATCTGTATATGGGAGAATTTGCTCCCTTGCTGCTATCCTATGGAGGAAAGAATCGGCCAAATCTTTGAGAGTGCAGTCCAACTTCTTCAATGAATCCATGGTAGCTTCTTCTACCATCTGCTTTGGTTTCTCAGCCTCTATTAAGTCATAAGTTCCTTTCCAAGTGACTCTGGCGAGGCCTGCGCATGTTGTGTCGGATATTAGGCCCTTTTTGTTGTTTGCTGCGGCTTGTTTGGCAGCTGGTGGATTGGAAGCTCCTGCAACTTTCTTTGACTTCTTACCCATCATGCCTGAACTCCTGTCCAAGACTGAATTCTGCACAGAGAGGCAATTTGGCGTAACATAGAGAGATAGCGATAAAACTCACAATTGATAGCAAATGAATAGATGAGCACTGATATATTTTGCTTTTGTAAAACCGGCGTGGAGACAATCTATAGGCAGATCTTAGGACATGAATCCATTAAATGGACGTATAGATCCTGCCACCTTATAAATGCCCGTTATATCCATATTTGGTCGAAAGATCTCTTTAAGCATGCGATGGACATATTGGCGGCCGAGCGAGAGTGATTATGCCTTAAATAACAGTAAATTGAGCTTTCCAATCACTTTAACGGCTTTCTATTGAAAACTGTGCCTTATCGCATCGCATCGGGGGGTATAACAAGACTGGCTTAACAATGCCTTGAGTATCGCCGATTGCCGATTGCGATTTCGCATCGGCGAAAGGCATATGTGCATTCAGTTTCAAACAAGGGGACCCGTCGATCGCCGATTGCGATATCGCATCGGCGAAAGGCATATGTGCAATGATATTAAATAAAGGGGATGTGCCGATTGCCGATCGCCGATAGCTTATCGCATCGGGGCTTTGATATGGGGTGCTTTGGTGGTGCATTTGGGTATCGCCGATCGCTGATCGCCGAACACTATATCGCATCGGCGGAAAGCCTTTAAGCCATTTGTTGCATCCCTCATGTCATTGTGATATGCGATCTTGCGATCGCTTTATCGCAATGACCGAATACTTGCTTTATTTCCTTTTTAAATGGATATTGCTTTAAAGGGTTTTTCATAAAGCGCTCCTTTGATTATCGGACTTTTATAAAGTAAAAGTTTTGATATCAATTTTATTTTTAAAGGGACCTATTTCATATTTTAATGTTTTTATGAATAAAAATAATATGTAATGGGGGGTTGTTTGTAAAGCACAACACCTTCGTAACCGAATGCGAGGTCTGTCAAAGGGGAAACAGCCAACACGCCAGGAACCTTACAACCATTTCCCATTCCGGCATCCATTTGGACATAAGTTTCTATGGATTTCATTATAGGTCTTCCAAAGTCAGGGAACTAGTCAGTCATCATGGTGGTTGTGGACCGATTGTCGAAGTATTCTCATTTCTGTGCTCTCCCCCACCCGTTTACACCCACCTTGGTTGCTCAAACTTTCATGGATTAGATCTTCAAATTGCATGGCATGCCCATTTCTATTGTGTCCGACCGCGACCCGATCTTCACTAACGATTTTTGGTAGGAACTCTTCAGAATACAAGGCACTCAACTAAAACTTAGTACTTCTTACCATCCACAAACAGATGGTCAAACTGAAGCAGTCAACAAATGTCTAGAAACCTACCTTAGGTGTTTTACTTCAGAAAAACAACACCTTTGGGTACAGTGGCTACCTCTGGCCGAATGGTGGTCTAACACTAACTATCATGCCACCACCAAAATGACTCCATATGAAGCAGTATATGGTCAACTCCCGCCTTCACCTACTTCATATCTCAAGGGATGCTCAAAAGTCCAAGCAGTGGATCAACTCCTACAACACCGCGCAACTATGCTCGCCCATCTTCGAGAGAATCTTCATCAAGCTCAGAACCGCATGAAGCAACAGGTAGACCAGCATCGCTCAGAGTGCCACTTTCAAGAAGGGGATCAGGTCTTTTTACGGCCCAACCATATAAGAAAACATCACTCAAAGAAAAAGGATGTCAGAAACTCTCTCCCAAATTCTACGAACCATATCAAGTACTTCAACGCATTG
Organism: Pinus taeda; assembly: GCA_000404065.3. Taxonomy (NCBI): domain Eukaryota; kingdom Viridiplantae; phylum Streptophyta; class Pinopsida; order Pinales; family Pinaceae; genus Pinus; species Pinus taeda. The sequence goes on from APFE030323310.1 coordinate 15,816, forward strand.
GAGAAGTGGCCTACAAGTTGGCTTTGCCACCTACTGCAAAAATCCATCCAGTTTTTCATGTCTCATGCCTCAAGAAAGTGATTGGGAACAATTGCAGAATTCAGACTAGTCTACTGGAATTGGACGAAGAAGGATCCATCTGGCTTCAACCGGAACATGTCCTCGACACACGAGTCAAGAAACTGCGCGACTGCATGATTAAGGAAGTCCTAGTCAAATGGAAAGACACCTCTCCAGAAGATGCAACTTGGGAGCCAGCCACTATTATGCAGCAGTTTCCGCAGCTTCAGCCTTGAGGACAAGGCTAGTCTTAAGGGGGTGGGTATGTTAGGGTCCCACCCTAACCCCCTTATCTATGTAATGGGACCACGCCATAGTCAAGAGTCAATAAAGCCCATATTAATAATTGTAAGTGGTTAATCCGCAATTAATAATGGAACCACAGTTAGTTGCAAATGGGCCGTAGTATTAGATAGATGGTATTAGTAATACGCGGTATTGGCCCGTGGTATTGCACGTAGGAGTCATATATAAAGGATAGAAACTCCTTGCGAGGGGCATCGTGTCTTATTTTGTAATCGAGCTCTGTTCTAGTGGAGGTTGCCCCCTCGAAGAGGCAAGTGAACATTACTCTCTGAATAATAAAATCATTTCTATTCTGTGTTCTGGGTATCTTTTCTTCGCATATTCTATGTTTTGGGTCTCTTTTCTTCGCATATTCTGTATTTGGGTATCATTTGTAGGTTAAGAGCATAACAAAAGATCATGATAGTATTAAATACTTTTTAGAACAAAGGTTATCTTTAGAAGAGCAACAAAAATGGGTCACAAAGATGTTGGGTTATGACTTTGAAATCATCTACAAAAAATGGATGAAATTTTTCATTGCAGATGCACTCTTAAGAAAGGATGAGGAGGTGGAATAATTTCTTTGTGCCATTTATATTATCCAACTAGATTGGATAAACAAAGCAAGGGATGATTGGAAGAATGACGAAGAAGTGTGGGCACTCATTCAAAAGTTGCAGCAAGATCCCAGTACATTTGATACATTTAGCTGGAAAAATGATTCATTATGGTACAAAGATTGCCTATACCTCTGTAAGAATCCCCAACTCAAATAAAATATTCTTTTGGAATTGTAAACCTCTCCCTTAGGAAGGCATTCAGGAATTTTAAAAACTTACCACGGGGTTAAGAAGGAATTTTTTTGGGATGGCCTTAAATATGACATTCAAAAGCTTGTGGAAAAATGTTTGGTTTTCCATCAAAATAAAGTCGAGACAATTAAGACCCTAGGTCTATTACAACCTTTAGCCATTTCAAGTCAACATTGGGAGGAGGTTACAATGGATTTTATCACAGTTTAGCCAAGTCCGAAGGAAAGAGTGTCATCATGGTGGTAGTTGATAGAATTACCAAGTATGCACACTTTTGTGCATTATCTTATCCATTTAAAGCTGGTACAGTTGCTATTGCATTTATGCAAACAATTCCAAAGCTACATGGAAACCCAAATATTATTGTAAGTGACAAAGATCCTATTTTCACTGGAAATTTTTGAACAAAATTATTTTCTTGTCTCGGTACTCAGCTAGCTCATAGATCATCTTCTCATCCTCAATTTGATGGGAAAACTGAGATGGTGAGAAAATGTTTGGAAGCATATCTTCATTGCTTCGTATCTCATAAATAGACATAATGGGTCAAATGGTTGCCTCTAGCTAAATGGTGGTATAACACTTCCTTCTATATTGCAGCAAAAATGACCCCATTTATGGCACTTTATGGATATCATCCACCATCCATCACATCATATTTAAGAGAAAATTCTAAGGCTTAAGTAGTGGAAGATCACATCGAGCATCAAAAAAAATTTCTCCAAATCTTAATATATGGGACAGGCGATTAGCCATAGCCCTAAATCACATCACATCATGTGACTGGGAGAATGCGAAGGGAGCTAGGTGAAGTAATTAGCTCTATCCCTAAGCCACATGGATCCCACTTAACCAACAATAGAGGGTTAAGCAAAGGGGCACCACAAAAATAAGGATTTCTGGAATGGGGTGCTAAGCTAGCAGGGGGAAGAAGTTAGCCCCAACCCTTGGCCACATTGTGATAATGTGACCTTTACTGACGCTTAGGGGATAATGACGTAGTTAAGGAAGAGACTATTTTCCCTTTTGTGATGGGAATTCTGTCGGTGCCAGGAAAAATTGTCACTCGACAGTTGGTAGAAGGGAGAAATTCATACGATGATGAGCTAGAATTAAAATTTGTAGAATAATTAGCATAATTTGTTCAAGGAGGCATATCTTGCTCATTTTTCAACCTTTTTCTAGCTCAAGAAGAGTTTAGATAGGGTTTTCTGAGCATTTTGAGCCCACTGGCAGCACTATTTTTACATTTTTAACATTGTAAATTGATGTAGTTTCATATCTGAGCATATACTTGAAGAGGCTTAACATTGGAAGCTAGACTCAGAGATGTAGCCTTGGAGGGGTGAACTTTGTTATCAATTTTTTGTTTTATGTTGTTGTTCATTGTTCATATTTCTTTGTTTTATTTCTGCAAACTGAATTTTAAAAACACTAAAGTTTATGTTATTTTTCAACTTGATTCATTGCCCACAAGACCTAAAATTACAAATTTTTTATAGACCTACAAGTTTTTTTATTTCATATTATGACTTTTTTGTTGAGCTTGAATAGGAATACGAGGAGTTACTATTGAGGAACTACTTGTTGCAGTTACTTCATCTTTGTCTTCCTTAGCTATACATGTTTTGACAGTGTTGGAACCGCGAACATTTGAGGGGATATCCCCCATAGGAAGTCCCAACTAGACCTCAAGCTGTTTGGAGTAGGAGTCCTAGCAGTATGTGGTAATGTAGTGCCTTGATCGCGCTGGCACGCAAAGATAAGTATGATGACTTTGGTGAGAAGCAAGTGTGTGACCTTGCAGCGAGTCAAGTGAGATGCATGGGGGTTCTAATACATGGACGAGAAAAGGAAGTGTGCCCCTCAGAAGCCTGTAATAGTACGCAACTTGAAAATAACACACGAGAAGAATGACATCATAAGCTGAAAGTGGAATAGCCCACAAACCAAAGAGACGAGTTAATCCAATAACATGCATTCAACAAGATTCATACAATTACATACAAAGTAGTTCATTAGAAAATGTGTAAATTAAACAACATACATTGCTAAAGAAACCAGAATATTCCAACTACAATAACAACATATGCATGAAAACGTGTTTGCTTAGTTATATTTATTATAAGTGAAAGTTCCATCCATACATACACCATTGACAACCATTAGCCCCAATAGTGGAACATTACAGTCATGAACACATGCCACTAAAAATAAGCATACTTTCTCTACACTATGGAGAAGCCAAGGCTTGTCAAAATACTCCCAAGCCTTCTGTAAGCCTAAGCGTAGCCAAAATATTGGCTCCCAAAATCCCTGTCTTATGAGTTATCAGGATTTATTTATAACAAAGGGTGGGGTGGCCCTTGACATTCCACTTTGACTCTTTGACTACCCTCATGACTCTTCAACTTCTTTACAAATAACTCATTACATTACATAGTGACTGTTCATATTCCACTAATGAAACTTACTTACAACATATTTAAAAATAATATACATTTTCCACACATACCCATGTGAGACAAAATAGGCTAGAGTCAGCCTAACAAGACAAAACACTATGACTTAGAATTTTTGGGAAAGCAACATCCTCTTGATGATCCTTATTGACGAACTAATACCAAGCTTCGTAATGTGCTATGGTGTCCCCAAACTTCTTGGTGATGTCTTTCTCGATATAGACTCTTGATTCCATGGCTTCTGGGTGTATGGTCTTGGAACCCTTGTCCAACATATCCTAAAGCATTCACAACATGGTCTTGAGTACAACAAGACCACCAATGTACTTTTGCATGTTTTCTGCACTCATCCCCAAGTCATTGTTGATGTCCTCTTGCCATAACTACTCCCTGTACCTGTTGACCTCCAATTGGACTTGGTTATTTTTAATATCATTGGTGAGGGAACTGATTAACTGGATATTGTGCGTTCTCACCATGATATCCAAACTCTTATACAACCATGCATAGGAAGCATATATGTTGTTGACAAACAGGGAAAGATACTCATATTTTTGAATCAACAACTAAATCCTTGTTTTGTCTAGCTCTGCATGTGGCTTCATCATCTTTGGCAAGTGAAGTAGGGCTCCCTTGTACCTCATTGTCCATTCTTGCACATGGGCGATCACAACATGCACGTCCTTGAGATTTTGGACAATCTTTTTGCTTCGTTGTTGAAGATCATATAGATGGAAAACTGCCTTATGCATGGTGACAAATCCTTCATAGAGTTTCTATATGGTAGAATCAAGAGTTGATACTTTAGAAAGTATCACTTTCCTCATCTCTCCCATTATGGATCCTGTAGATTGTTCTGCCTTCTACCTGGTTGCTTGTAATTTCTTTGCCATCTGTTCATTCTCTGCTAACATGAACTTGACATTTCAGCTTGCGGCTCCTGCATAAGCCATAATGGCATCAACCATGGTAGCTAGATGCTTCCTGACATCTGACACTATCACCCTTTCCTTCATAAATGAAGGTGATGCATGATCATCCAAGCAATACTTTCTCCGTGCCTGTACAATCCTCTGTTGCAACTCATCAAAGGATAAATTGTACACATCCACCACCATATCATCATCAAAGAGAACAACCTCTCGTTGCTCCTATGAACTAATTTTGATACTAGAGGTGGTGGAGACTGCGGGGCGACCTCGGGTGCTCTTAGCATGAGGTCAGTATCTTGGTCCTGTGGCTCCTGTGCCAACTCCATGTCCATCATTTCAACCCTTTGTTCAATCTCCTGACTAAGTTCTCAATCTTGCATTTTCTCACCCTCTTCTTCATCTGCTGGCTATTCTGATTCCTCAACCTATATGGGTGAAATTTTCTCTATCATTGTACCTTGGCCTTATTCTTGTTCTTGTTTCTACTTTTCTTCTCTCTTTCTCCTTCTCAACTCCTACTCTTCTTTCAACTTCTTCTCTGTTTCTTCCAACTTTCTTTCTACTTCCTCCAACCTTTTCTTTTCTCTCTTCCTTTGGTCTTCTCTCTTTATGTGTTGTTGCATTTTTTCCTCCACTACCAAAGCTTCTTTCTCAATCAGAGGATTTTCTTTGAACCTGTAGCTTTTCTTAGCCTCTTGGTTCTAAAAATTATTCCTCTTACATTTGTCCTGCATTGGTTTACTGTTTATTGTAGTTGTTGGTGTTTCTTCTTGCTGTGCTGCTACCTGTAGAGCAGTTTTCCATGTTGTGGTCATACTGACCAATTCATTGAGCTTTGAGGAGTTGTGATAGTACCTCCAAGGGTCCTCCTCTACCTAATAAAATGTCTCGTGGATTTATGGATAATACACATTCACGCAGTGGTTCTTACAAATCTCATGGGGATCATAAGGATTGTAATGTTTGGTGCCAAACTCAAACTTTTCTAATTCCTTAGCTTCAACATTCACATCCTTCAAGCTCTTAATCTCATACAATCCAATCCGAAAAAGAAAGAATGGGCTATGGTGCCTTCTTCCTCATATGCATCCTTGTTGATAACCTTGTGGAGATGTGAAATGCGACCTATTCCATGACCAACTTGTCCTTGGAAGACCTTGGTAGGACATGCAAAGGCTTCTCTCCACCAAACATCATGATGAAGGTGCCATCGAGTGAGGCATACCAATCTGCAATTTAAGTATTGCCTCCATCGCTTCTTAGGACATGCAAGGAAGATCCTTCTAAAAAATCATATTGTATACCGGGATAAGAAATGGTCAATCAACCCTGCCATAACATCTCGGTAGCTAAAATCATAAAGAAATTGCAATAAATATTGATGGCAGCCTCTAACAGCGTCCATGTCCAATCCATGACAGGAAACTGATGTTGGGCATAGATTGCATCAAGTACATATGTGGACATGTAGAATCTCACTTGCTCATCCTTGGGAAGATTTTTGGCATTAGTCACATGGACTTTCAACTTAAGAGCCAACATATCCAACCAACTGAATGGCCTTCCATCATTCACCAATTGTTCCAACACAACCACCCAATTCTGTTGAAAGGTCTCCATGCTCTCTGAACATAGAATCAACATGCAAACATGATCAAAAGTTGGTAGGACTTTCTTAGTGACTTAGTTTGTAAACATGAGTGGGTGTCAATATGAACTTTGACAGCTCTTTCACCCAGTTCTTTATGATGTCTCTAGTGTTCACATAGTTGTGGGTGGTGTAGAAACGTGCATCCATGCGGTTGCTAATTAGTGATTATCATTGATGTCAACCAAATAAGTGCCAAGGGCTACCTGACCTTGGATGGGCATTTTGTCTTGAAAAAACATCATAAATTCTAAGTCAAGTATATTCTATATGGTTTATACTCATCGAGATGTTTCTATTAATATATGGCATGCCACATAATTCTTCATGATTTGAGAGTTATTCATGTTTGAAGTTAGTAACCCTAGTTATTGGGCTAAAACCCCATGGGGTTGTGGCATGGCAATCATCATTGATTGTGGTCATTGAGTAGTCAATAATTGATAATGTTTTATTCTCTTAAAAGCCCACTAACGTTCACTTGTTGAGGACCCTCTCAAGTCAAGACATTTCTATAAATAGTGACCCTCATATCCTCCTCTAGCAAGCACTTTTCTAATGAAGGATCTATTTCAAGGAGATTAAGGTTTCATTGAGGTCTGGTTAGGGAAAAAATTATTATCAAGTTTGAAGGTCTGTTTTGAAGAAAGTTTAGAGCCTTGGATTCTAGGATTTTGTTGCTTTAAATAGGTCATCGTGGCATTTTCACTATACCTTTTTTTCTACGAAGCTTCAAAATATTAACGTAAAACCCATTTGATCCAAAATATTTATGAACCTCGTGACCAAATTTCAGACCTTTGTTGGCTACATTTTTGGAGATATGATCTGAGGAATTTAGGGCTTTTATAGGCTCTCAAATTTCATGTCAAACAGTTGACATCAAGAAAATCGTCATAACTTTCTCTCTGACCATTGGATGCAAATTTCTTGGATAGCGATAGAAAGAGAATGGACTGTAGATTGTTGGGTATCATTTTCAGGGCTGAAGGTTGAAACAGTGACACGTGTCACTTCATACAAGTTATCTCTACTGAACAAGTCTATAATCAGGTCATTGTGGGAGATTGGGATTAATACTTTTTTGAAGAATCCAATCTCGAACAGACCTGTGGATTTAGAAAGAGGAATCAAAGGGCTACCAGAGAATGAAATTTAGACCTTGGAGATCTAAAATTACATAGATGCAACATATTCAATATCGAGATCCTAGAAGGCAAGAAAAAGTATGCATTCAAGGATCACTATAGTAAGGACCACATATCAACAGTCAAGGGTAAGTCTGCTACAACAAGGTATATATGATTAGTGTTTTCATTTGAATTTTTAGTATCATCTCTAACATATGTTTTTGCAAGATAATGTAAGTAAATTGTTTTGTTTTTGTTTGGGTTTTTCTTGTTAATGCACGTGCATGAAGGATGACACTTTAGAACAACTCAGACACATACTATAAGGACATGTAGTGCTAAAGTACCATTACTCAAAGCAAGCACAACAATACCTCAGCATCTACACGTGATCCAAGAAGCAATGTCGAGTCAAGTGTTAGCTCTTGTCAAAAAGCCAATGCTATAAAAGAGTCATCATTGTAAATTTGTAAAAGAGTGGTCATTGTAAATTTGTAAATGAGTCATCATTGTAAATTTGTAAAAGAATCATCATTGAAAGAGTCATTATCGTAAAAGAGTTAATCTACCTATACTCAAAGAGGTATTGTTGAGAGGTATATGAATCATTATTGGGATGATGTCATGGTTGGTTTGCAAGTATGGGAGTCCACACTCTTGTTTCACTTTTGATCATTATAGGGTGGTAGGGAGGTACTAGGTAGGTGCATGAAGTCGCCTATAGGTTGGAGCCGGTGAACACTTCAGGGTGGTAGGTTGGTTTAGGATTTTAGGGCATCCATTCAATTGACTACTGAAGAAACCAGGGCATTGAGGCATCCTTCTAGTGGGAGCTGGAGAAGAATGATTTTCTATAATTCTAAGAAGTTGTAACTTTCATTTCAGTTGGGACTAAAGATTTAAGAATTTATTAGAAAAGCTTTTGGTGGATTTTGACTCGAAAGGGGTTTTCCACCTAAAATTATTGTGCCTATTGTGTTATTTTGTTTACTGTTATTATTGGATAAACATTAATAATAATTTAAGATTAATTAATGCTATGAAAATATTTTAAAGTTATAATTTCTAAGGAATATTGATTCAACACCCCTCTCAGTATTTCCAACAATTGGTATTAGATCTTGGTTCCTTCAATAATAGTGTAACAATTGCAAGGAGATCATGGAATACACCAAGAATAGAGTTCCATTGTTCAATGGAAATAACTATGCACTTTGGAGTGGAACAATGCAGGTTCATTTACTAGCACAAGTATGGGAAATCATTGAAAAAGGCTTCACATCAACCCCCGATGAACAAGATAAGAAACATATGGTATATGATACTAAGGCTAAAGATATTATTATCAGTGGGTTTATTGAATCTTTCTATCATAAGGTATTGAGTTCCAAAATTTCTAAAGAGGTATGGTGCAAGCTTGAGAATATATATGCAGCTGACTCACAGGTGAAAGAAGCAAAGCTTCAAATTTTCAAGGCAAAATTTGAGAAACTTGGAATGAAGGAAGATGAAGATATTTTTGCACTCTTTCAGCATATTGATGAAACAACAAATACATTGGAAGGTTTGGGAGAGCCTGTTGACAAAAAAAATGTTGCCTGAAATATCCTGAGAACCTTGCTAGCAAGATTTAACCCAATGTTATATGTCTTGGAAGATAGATCGAATCTAACCAATCTTAGCATAAATGAATTGCATGAAATTCTTACAGCATATGAAATGAGGATTGAAGAAGAGGAAGGAAGATCTCACTTAGAAACAACATTTTTTGTATCCAAGAATACTAGTAAGGACAAGCATACTTCAAAAGGAATAACTTGCAGTTGTAAGGATGAAGAAAAGGAAGAAGATGAAGGATAATTTTCAGATAAATAATTTGCCTACCTCATGCGAAAAATGAGAACAAGTACATGAAAATTCAAAGGAAAACTTCCATTAATATGTTTTTATTGTGGTGAGGTTGGGCGTTTTGTAGCCAAGTGCCCTCACAAAAACGAGGTTGTTACGAAGGGAAATAAAGGTCCTAGGAAGTACAAAAAGCAAGGAAAGAAGACATGGTTTAAGAAGAGTTTATTTTCCATAGAAGATAGCTCCTCATTTGATGAAGATAGTGATAACTAAGAAGAAATCAATGAAAGAGTATTGTTTATGGCCACGTACAATAAGAAAGAGGCATCTGACAAAGAAGGAGAAGAAGAGATGATTGAGGTTGAATTTCAAAATGAAGTGATCAGGCTTATCAAAGAGCTCAAGGCCGAAAAGAAGCATGTTAACACTCTTGAATATGAATTAAATATAGAAAGGGAATAGGTCCTAAATCTTAAAATCAAGGTTGAAGAGTACAAATGAATTGAAGAATCACTCAGGAAAGAATTAAAGGAAAGAAACAAGGAAAGAGAGACATTGGAAGATGAAATATTCTCCCTACAAAAGGAAGTAAAAAATGGAAAAACACTTCAAAAATACGGCAACAACTCAAAGTCATTGCAAGAACTCATCAACAATCAATGATCATACAGTGACAAGAGTGGTCTTTGTTACAAAGAAAAATACGAAAATGAATCAAGTCCTTCTATGAAAACAAAAGAAGATGGATATGAAAAATCTACCAAGCAGGTAGATCTCTCAACTAAATCAAGAGATCAAGACTCACAGGAAGAACCATGGAAAACAATTCCTTGAAGAAGATTTCCTCCTAGGTATCAAACTATATTTTATGGTCATTTTTATTCATGTGATAGTTTTGGACATAGCATTGTAGAATGTCCCATGTATATTTGGAATAAATATAGTTCTACGAGATCTTTCAGAAATGGATGTTCAAGATCTCAACAGAATATCAATAGATTTGATCATTTGAGAGATGATTTCAAACGTTACAAATGTATCAATTTTGGACATCTGGCTAAATATTTCATACTTGGAAGCTCTTCGAAGGAATTCTTGCAAAATCAAAATGAACAAGTATGGAAAAAGAAGACTAAAATATGTGTTATCACTCTCAAAGGCTCAAAGGAAAAGAAACATTTGGTATGTTGAGAGTGGTTTCTCAACACATATGATTGGAGATAAAAATAAGTTCACATCCTTGAAGGAAAATAAGGATGGAAGAATGTCTTTTGGAAATGACGGGTCTTCAAACATCATAGGAGCAGGTAAGGTCACACTTGGATGGTCAAAATTGGAAGCAAGGATGCATTAGCAAAGGATGTGTTGTTGGTTGAAAATATGAATCAAAATTTGCTCAGTGTTGGACAGATGTGCGATCAAGGATACATGATGCTATTCAACTCTAAGAAATGTGAAATCAGGAAAGGAAATTTTGGAAAAATTGTGGCTATAGCATGCAGAGCTCCAATGACATATACATTTTGGATGAAGCACCTAAAGGGTGATTTTTGGCAAAAGAAGATGAAATTTGGTTATGGCACAAACGAATGGGACATATAAATTTCGATAATTTGGTCAGGATAAACAAAGAGGAAGTAGTAAGAGAAATGCATAAAATTTCAAAACCTACTAATACGGTATGTGAATCTTGTTGGCACGAAAAACAGGAAAATTTTGAGTTCAAAAGAAAGGAACATTTTGCATCATGTCCATTGGAATTAATACATACTGATTTTTGTGTCCCTATGAGAACAAAAGGTTTAGACGGCGAATAATACTTTATGCTATTGATAGATGATTACACCATAATGACAACATTTTCTTAAAGAAAAAATATGAGGCATTCGAATGTTTCAAAATCTACAAGGAATTGGTCGAAAATGAAACCAATTTGAAGATAAAATGTCTGAGATCAGATAATGGAAAAGAATTCACATCCAAATAATTTCAGAAATACTATGACGAAAATGGAATAAAAAAGGAAATTCTCAACAGCCAGAACACCACAGCAGAATGGAGTTGTTGAAAGATAAAATAGAACTGTATAGGAAATGGCTAGAACAATGTTAAATGACTCAAAATTGGATGATAAATTCTAGGTTCAAGCAATCGATACAATTGTATTCATTATAAACAGAGGTCTTCTCAAGAACAATTATAACATGAGTTCGTACAAACTATTGAAGGGAAGACCGACTAATGTCAAATACTTCAAAATATTTGGAAGTAAATGTTACATCAAAGGAGAAGAAAAAAAATTGGCCAAGTTACATTCCCGTGTTGACGAAGGTATTTTGGTTGGTTATTCATGCAAAAGAAAGGCTTATAGATGCTACAATATGAGGTGAAAAAAAATAGTTGAAAGCATAATTGTTACTTCTGACGAAGACAATGTTCTGAAGGATAACAATGAGATCATCTCTGAGGGGCTTGAGGTAGAATCTATGAAGGATGAAGAAGAATCTCCAGAACAAGACCAATCAAATAAGGAAACAACATTCAACCAAGAGGAAATAAGAAATTAACAACAGGATGTACAAGAAACTTCTCCGAATTTTTAAAAAGAATGGTGTCAAAAGAATTATCAACAACATAAACGAAGGAATTAGAACCAAAATAGGTCGACAACTTTGTTCATCACAGAAAGACCACCTTGCTCTTTTAGCAGCTTTTGAGCCTAGTAATTTTGAGGAAGCTAGTCAAGATGAACACTGGGTAGTAGATATGAATGAAGAACTAGATCAAATTGACAAGAATGAAACTTGAGAATTGGCTCCACAACTAAAGGATAAGAATGTTATTGGAACTAAATGGGTCTTTAGAAACAAATTGAATGAGGACTGACATGTTACCAAGAATAAGGCAAGATTAATTTGCAAAGGATATGCACAAGTAGAAGGAACTGATTTCAAGAAACATTTGCTCCCATTACTAGAATGGAAGCTATCAGGATGTTTCTCACTTATGCATGCTTAATAAAAATCAAGGTTTACCAAATGGATGTTAACTCAACCTTTCTAAATGGTGAATTGGAAGAAGAAGATTACATTGAACAACCTGAAGTTTTATGCTCTTTGACAAGGAAGACGATGTCTATAGATTAAAGAAGGCACTACATGATCTCAAACAAGCTCCTAGAGCTTGGTATGCTTATCTTGATGGATATTTACATCAACAAGGATTCAAGAAAGGAAGCGCCAAAATCAATCTCTATGTGAAAGTGGATCAAGAGAACCTAACAATTATCGAGGTATATGTCGACGACATAATCTTTGGAAGTAATGATGACAGGTTAAGTAAAAACTTTGCCACAAAGATGAAAAATGAGTTTGGAATGTCTCTTCTTGGTGAGCTAACATATTTTTTAGGGCTTCAAATATCTCAACAGGATAAAGGAATATTTATATATTAAACCAAGTACATCAAGGAAATTCTCAAGAAATTCAAGATGGAAGATTGCAAGCATGTCATTACCCCAATGGTAATAGGTGGAAAGTTAAGTTTAGAATATTTTTCAAAGGATGTGGACCAAAGGCTGTATAGATCTACATTTGGAAGTATTCTATATAGGACAAATTCTCAGCCAGATGCAATGTAGGTAGTTGGAAAAGTAGAAAGATTCCAAGCAACACCAATAGAATCTCATATTATTTTCGTCAAAAGAATTCTTCATGGTCTTAAGGGCACAACAAAATATGATTTATGGCACCCCAAAGGAAATGATCTACTTACCCAAGCTTATACAGATGTAGATTGGGCAGGAAGTGTTGATGATTGAAAGAGTACCAGTGGAGCAACATTCTATCTAGGTGGCTGCCTTGTTTCATGGTTAAGTAAAAATTAGTCTTCAATCTCATTATCCATAGTGGAAGCAGTATATTGTGGCAGTAGCTTGTTGTACTCAAGTTCTCTGGATGAAACAAAATTTGCAAGATATTCAATTCAAGCTTCATGAGCCTATTCCGATATTCTGCGATAACACCAGTGCCATCGGTATCTCCAAGTATCCTGTGATGCATTCCAAAATAGAGAAAATTCTTATCAAATATCACTTCGTTAGAGAGAAGGTTGCCGAAAATAATATCAAGATTCAATATTTTGGCACAAAGGAAGAAATTGATGACATTTTTACCAAACCATTACCTCACGAAGCATTTGAGTGTCTTCACCAAAAGCTTGGGATTCTCCCAAGTTCTTATTAGACTCTTTCTCTTATCTAACTAAGTATAGAGGGGGAGTGGAGGTGTGTATAGGTCTGTAGGGTGACAATTTGTCAGGGGGAGTTACCCTTTGCCATTAATGACAAAATGGGAGAGAAGGTAGTTGGAAGAAGTGTCATGATCGCAGGGGGAGTACTTGTATTTCCATCAATGCCAAAGGGGGAGATTGTTGATCAATCGTTGTCATTGATGTCAACCCAAGAAGCACCAGTGGCTACCCTGACCCTGGATGGGAATATTTACTTGAAAAATCAACCTATTCTAAGTTAAGGATATTCTAGGTGGATTCTACTCGTCGATATATTTATGTTGATGTATGGCATGCCATGTAATTCTTCACGGTTTGAGAGATATTCATGTTTAACGTTAGTAACCCCAATTAATGGGCTAAAACCCCATGAGGTTGTGCTATGTCACTTATCATTGGTTTTGGTCATTGAAAATTAAATAACTAATAATGTTTTATGCTATTAAAATTCCTCCAACTTTCACTTATTGAGGACCCCCTCAACTCAAGACATTTCTATAAATAGTGACCCTCATATCCTCCTCTTGCAAGCACTTTTTAACGAACTATCTTGTGAGAAGACCTCTGTAATTTTTCAGCCCTCGTGAGCTTCTAACATAGGATATATTGCAAGGATTTTAAGGTTTTGTTGATGTCTGGTTAGGGCACAAAATTGCAATCAAGTTTGAAGGTATGTTTTGAAGCAAGTTTAGAGCCTTGCATTCTAGAATTTTGCTGCTTCAAACAAGTCATCATGGAATTTTCACTATAATATTTTTTCTATGAAGCTTCAAAAGATGAAATTAAAATCCATTTGAGCCAAATTTTTTATGAACCTCATTACTGAATTTCAGATCATGGTTCGCTATATTTTTGGTTACACAAATGTTGAAGCACACACATTTCAAAAATTAAATACAAAATTTTGTAAAACATGTTAAGATCACCAAGTTGTGCTTACATAGTGGGGGCACACTTGGATTAGAATTGAAAAAAACACATGGTCATTAAAAACAACACATTTATAACTAAAAAAGATACACATATCAAAGATATATTACAATGTACATCAATGAATTTTTACGGAGAGCATCTTAACACTAATTCATCTTTCACACACAAACCTTGAATTGGCATTTCCCCATATAATAGATCACTAGACACCTTATTAACATTTTCATAATTTCTTATGCTAGATGATTGAAATTATCTAATAATATTTTTTACTTCTCCATGTAGTTGTTTTAACCTCTCCTTTTTAGCTTGGTAAACAGCTTTCATGTGGTTGCACACAAGTTCAGAATTGGTGAAAACTATAATTCCATTGGATCCATACATCCTAGTTGTTTATAAGCCTTCTATCAATCCAATATAATATGCTACATTTTTTTTGTTCTTCTAGGTACATTCATTTCCTTTGGAGGAATTTTTTCATTTCCATATTTCATAGCACATAAGTAATCATTGCTTGCTCTAGATTGGGATAACAAGAAACATTTATGCATAGTGTCCATTTTTCAACCATGTTTAATGGGTTTTCTCATCCCTGTAAAAAACAAATTCAATAGAATATTAAATTCATTTATTGTGAATGCCTTAGTTTATGGGACAATGATAATAAATAAATATATATTTGTTGGAAATAACACTAAGAGGGGGGCTGAATCAGTATTATCTGGTCAATTATTTTCTTTTTCAAACCCAGAACATATACGCTACTTCAGTTAGAGAAAACCGCATATATACACAACTACAGATAAGGAAACCCGCATTTACCATACATACTTATAATTTAAAGTATTTTACAGATGTTGAACATTAATCTGTGCATCAAAATCATATAAAGAGTAACCATGAATAGTAAAATAGAGGAGAAGACAATCACACACAAGAACACAAGATATAAGGTGTAAACCCAATGTGGGTGAAAACCACCTGCTGCAATATGTCTCTATCTTTTCAATTAGAAACTTTTTTTAAAAATGATTCTGTATTGGTGCAGTCCTTTACCAGTACGTAGGATACAACCTATAGAGAGCTACAACCCCCTTAGTTCTTGTACTAGTTGAGATACTAGTACACAGGTTGCTACCTGCATAAGGCTACAACCTTCTCTTCCTTCCAGGGACCACGTTTCATAAATTTTCAGACTCGATCAAAAAATAACATCAATCAACCAATCACCTTTTCATCAATCAAAACTAAATCAAAATAAACACTTCTTTGACAATTGTACCCATATCATAGTAATAGTATTCACACCCCACTTCTGAACCTAGAACACTGTAGCAATAAACAGAAGCAACTAGAACATAAATAAAGAGATGTACGCTACTTCACTATTCAGAAACATGCGTGCAGATCTATAAATTCATTCTTTCAAACATTCAGATATTAGTTAACCCAGATTATCATATTTATAGATCAAGCGTGCACCACATATCACAGATCAAAAATCATATAGAGATACCACTATTCTAGCCTTAAGATTTTGACCCATGAATAGAACTTATCCTTCTCCTTGCACTCAGGTTCCTTCTTCATTCAGATCCAGATCTGCACCATAACCCAATCACAGTATTCCAGATCTAGCACTTTATCAGATATTCAATAGTTATATGTGCTATGCCAAATGATCTCTTCCTCTTTTAAGCCTTAAGGCTTTCACATCCAGGAACAAAAACATAACAATTCAATACCATGGACCCAATACTTGGGATCAACACTTATGATGAGATACCATGGCCCAAAACCATAGGTTCAAATACCAAGGACTAAATACCACAGACCAAAACCATAGGATAAAAAACTGTAGGACTAATACCATAAACCAACCATAAGATTTCCCATGTGTGTGCGCTTTTCTCTACATGAAAGTGCGTGAACTTTTCTCTGCATGAAAGTGCGTGAACTTTTCTCTGCATGAAAGGAAATTTTCTCTGCATGAAAGTGCATGAATTTTTCTCTGCATGAAAGGAACTTTTCTCTTCATGAAAGTGCGTGAACTTTTCTTTGCATGAAAGGAACTTTTATCTGCATGAAAGTGCGTGAACTTTTCTATGTATGAAAGGAACTTTGCTCCGCACTATAATTTATCATCTGAGATGAGTGGGTTGCCATCAAGTACAACATATGTATCATAATGCCAATAATCTCCCCCTTTCGACTTGATGGCAACAACAACCAATCACTCTCCCCCTTTGACATCAAGGGCAAAGGAGCGAACTACCATACTCCCCCTGAGTACCTATTGAAAACTCTGAACAAGCTCCCCCTTTGTATATGCTTTGTGCTTAAATGTTGTCTGCAAAAAGATGTTCTACAAGAAAGAACATGACTCCATACATTGTAAGTAACCTTCCTATCATCAAGACTCATACATACATCCATCTCCCATCCAAGTGGGAATACACAAGATAGACAAAACTCATTCATCCTAGGCATAGTGGGGAAACCAAAATAGGTCATTACATGACCTTGATATGAAAAGAAGTACATGACATAGAGACAAAAACAACTATCAGCAGAATCAACCTTCAGACCAACACACATTGATCTACTCCACTAGAAAACTCTTGAGAAATCAAATCAAGGACTTCTAAGATAATGCCAACAATGCATCATTAGAAGAATATATGCTCCCCCTGAATCTGTGCTAGATGATCTTTGATAGACCCATTCGACCCACATAGACCGGCAAATGTACTTGTATCTACTTGCATACAACAGACAGGATTCAACAACAGGATGATGCATCAACAACCCCCAGCTTCTGTCTGAGGTATTCAAATGTATCCCTAGGCAATGGTTTGGTGAGTATATCAGCAACTTGTTCCTTGGAGGGAACATACTCCAATTTGACCTTTTGTTCCAACACTTGTTCTAGGAGAAAATGATACTTGATTGGTATGTGCTTGGTCTTTGAATGCATGATTGGGTTCTTTGAAATGCTGATTGCACTTGTATTATCACATAAGATGGAGATAGGTGGAGTACAAGTGATTTAAAAATCCTGCAAAGTTTGCATCATCCAAAGGAGATGTGTGCAACAAGATGCAACAACCACATATTCTGCTTCAGCTGTAGATAAAGCAATCGAACTTTGTTTCTTTCTGAACCAAGATACTAATCTGGAACCCATAAAGAATGCACTACCACTAGTGATTTTCCTGTCATCCATGCTTCCAACCCAATCTGCATTTGTATAAGCATGAAGAGTGAGATATGTATCTCTAGGATACCATAGGCCATAGTTTTGAGTTCCTTGAAGATACTTGAAAATTCTCTTTACTGCCTGAAGATGAGTTTCCTTTGGATTTGCCTGAAATCTTCTAACTATTCCCACTGCATGCATGATGTCTGGTCGAGTACCTGTTAGATAGAGCAGACTTCCAATCATGGATCTATAAGTTGGTTGATGCACTATTGCTGATTCATCATTTGCACTGAGGCTGCATCCTGTAACCATAGGGGTATATACTGGTTTCGAATCTTCCATGCCATACTTCTTCAAGATCTGTTTGAGGCACTTGGTTTGAGATAAAAAGATATCGCCTTCATTTTGTTGGATTTGTAAACCAAGAAAATATGTCATCTCTCCAATCAAGGACATTTCAAATTCTTTCTGCATCACTAAGGAAAAATTTTGACTCATAGCTTCTTCATTGATGCCAAATATGATATCATCAACATACACAACAATTATTAGCAATTTGTCATTTTCAATTTTTATATAAAGATTGTTATCTGCTGATCCTTTTGAAAAACCTTGTTGATGAAGATATTTTGTCCAGAGGATAGTACCAAGCCCTTGGAGCCTGTTTAAGACCATAGAGAGCCTTCTTAAGTCTGCATACAAGTTTTGGATCATTTCCAAGAATGAATCCATCTGGTTGCTCAATGTACACTTCTTCTAAGTCTCCATTCAAAAAGGCAGATTTCACATCAATTTGAAATACTTTGAATTTCTGAAAGGTAGAGAGAGCAAGGAACATTCTGATGGCCTCAAGTCTAGCAATGGGAGCAAAAGTTTCTTCAAAGTCTTTCCTTCTTGTTGAGCATACCCTTTACAAACAAGTCTGGCCGTGTTTCTAATAACTTCCCCATTTTCATTCAACTTGTTTTTGAATATCCATTTTGTCCCTATGACATTCTTATCCTTTGGTCTGGGAACCAACTCCCAAGTGTTGTTCTTTTTTATTTGCTCAAGTTCTTCATCCATTGCTTTCACCCAACATTCATCTTTGCATGCTTCTTTCACATTTTGTGGTTCAGTGGAGGAAAGTAATGCCAAATAGCTTGAAGCTTCTGCAATTGTTCTTCTTGTTTGTATTCCTGCCTCTTTTTGCCCCAAAATTTGAGATTCTGGATGATTCTTCTGAACTTACTTGGATGGAGTCTTTTCTTCTATCCTTATTTGTTCTTCAGGCTCCTCATGGGTTTCTTCTTCATAGGTTTCTTCTTCATCATGAATCTGATTTGATTTTGATGGATAGTCCTCATCATCTTCGAAATCTTCAGATCTTACCTGCCTAGGAGTGTTTTCTTCTTCATCAACCACTACATCAATACTTTCAACAATTTTTCCAAGCCTTTTATTATAAAACTTGTAAGCTTTGATGTGGGGAGAGTAACCAAGAAGAATGTGTCCATCTGTTCTAGGATCAAACTTGCCAAGATGTTCATCAGTATTTTTGATATAGCATTTGCTTCCAAAAATTTTGAAATATTTTATCAAAGGAGTCTCACCATACCAGAGCTCATCAGGGGTTTGAGTGTTGTTCACCCGGACATTTGTTTTGTTGAGAATAACAACTGCATCAAATGCAGCTTCACCCCAGAAAGTTGCGGGAGTTCCATATTCATCAAGCATAGCACGAGCCATTTGTTGAACCGTTCTGTTCATCCTTTCCACTACTCCATTTTGCTAAGGATTCCTGGCTATAGAGAATTCTCTTCTTATTCCACGTTCTTCACAAAAATCAAAAAATTCATTTGAGGTAAATTCTCCTCCTCGATCAGACCTGAGGCATTTGATTCTATGATCTGATTCGTTCTCAACCAGAGCTTTGAAGGATTTGAATTTTTCGAAGGCTTCATCTTTGTGCTTCATGAGTCCTATCCAAACCATCCTTGAATAGTCGTCAATAAATAATATAAAGTATTCTTCTCCCTGAGGTGACCTTTTCCTAGATGGACCAAATACACCAGTATGGACAAGCTCAATTGGCATGCTAGCTGACCCTTCCTTCTCAGGGAAGTTAGTTCTGGTTTTCTTACCAAACTGACATGATTTGAATATTGTATTATCTGGAATTTTGATGTCTGGAAGACCACAAACTTCCTGGTATTTGCATGCTTTCCTTAGCTTTGAGAAGCTTAGATGCCCCAACCTCTGGTGCCATAGCCAGTGTTCATGATTCTTGCTCAGATAGCAATGTTGTTGTTCTTCTTTGAATATGTATAAATTATTTGGAGTTCTTATGCCTTTGATCACTGTTTCTCCTGTATCAAGATCATGAACACTACATCCATTTGATCGAAATATTACCTCTGTTCCTTGATCGCACATTTGACTGACACTCAATAGATTATGCTTTAAGCCATTAACATACATAACATTTCCTGCTTTGACCTTTTCTTTTAAAAGAACAAAACCTTTACCTTTTATGAGTGCATGGGTGTCATTTCCAAATGAGACCTTCTTCTCCTTCTCCAAGGCACTATATGACTGAAGTTTTTCATTATCACCTGTCATATGTTTTGAACATCCACTGTCAATGTACCATTGATTTTCCTGCCCTTCTGCATATAAGGCTATACCACATCTTTCTGGTTGTGGTTCTTTCATTCTCCATGTTTTGATATTTGAGGCTTGCTCCTTCTGAGTTGTCTGCCGCAACCTTCTCCTGCATTCAGAATATTCATGACCAAAATTATTACAAATAGAACATTATATTTCATTTTCAAGAGCAGAAAAGTTATTGTAGGTCCTTTTCATGATCCCAATCATACTCCTCTGTTTTTGAGTTTCTCTAGTCATGATAGTTTTGTATGCAACACACTTAGCTGCTTTGTGTCCAAAGTTGTGACAAGAGAAACAATGGCCATTGAATAAATTACTGCGATTATCAACCCTACGGACCGAATGATTGTAGTTTTCATTGACATTAATTCTTGAGGCAAATTGAGAATGATTTACCTATGGTCTGTTGTAGCTTTTTTTTATCCTTGAAGCAGATTGCCCCTAATTTACTTGGTGATATCTCTTCATTCTTGAAGAAAAATGTCCCTAATTTACTTGGTGAGCAGCATTGTGCCTTTGTTCTTGATTCTTAATTTGTTCATTTCTCCTTATTGCATCAATATAACTTTTGGAGGTGGATGGCTTCTGTGCTTGAGATACTTCTTCATTATATCCCAGACTTGTCTTGATTAGTGGAGAATGTTGTACTTTGATAATCTCATCTAACGTTTTACATCCTTTAACAAATCTAGGATTAAGAGCTTTAGTTTTCTCAATCTCTTTTCTAAGTCCCACTATTTCACATTCTAACTTTTCATGATGTTTTTCACTTTTAGCCAATTGGAATTGCAGAGTATCAATAATCATATTTTTCTCTTCTAAACAAATTTTTGAGTTTATAATCTCTTCATTAAAGACCTTCTTCATCTTAAATCCATGAAATCTCATCTTCAAAAGCCATTAAAGTCTTTAATTATTACCTTGTTCATCTTCATCACTATTTGAAAATCCATCACTGTCTTCATGAGTGTAATAGCTTTTCTTATTTACATTTTGTTTCTTGTTCCATCTAATAGGTTCCTTACCCTTTTCAAGCTTACCTTTATGAAGACACGTGGCAGCATAGTGACCGATTCTTCCACAAGCAAAACATTTGAAAGGTAACTTACCTCTGAATCTTCCAAAACCTCATTGAAGGTTCTTGACAAAATTTGATTCTTCCTCTTCTTCTGAGATATGTCCTGAGTCATAAGAATCTCCTTTTCCTGAGGCCTTGAATGCGGCTTCTCTTCTATCTAATGGTCCCCCTTTCCTCATTTCATAAGCGGTTAGAATTCTGTGTAGCTGCGACATGGTAATTTTCTGTAGATTCTCCTTTTCTTCTATTGCAGAAACTTTTGATTCAAACTTAGAAGACAAAGATCTCAGAACCTTTTGAACCACAACAACCTCTTTTATTTCTTCACCCAAATTTTTCATACAATTAACAATCTCATCTATGCGTAGGAAATAGTTAGCCACACTTTCATCATTGTACATTCTGAGA
>APFE030323315.1:0-19134 GCA_000404065.3 Pinus taeda
GAAAATTAGGAAAAAACTTGCTACTTATGGCACTATTCATCCAAGTCATCGCATATCACGAGTTAGGTCAAGCAGAGCCTCCAAGTGAAAAGTGGAGGGTTGCATAGTGTGCTTAAAATATCAAGACAAATTTCATACATATTGCTCCATAAAATATATGGTCTATTAATTTGTTGGGCATATGGGATAACAGAAAATTATTTAGCAGATCAAAGGGAAACTGATTGATGACTTCAACACCAGAAATCAACATTGGATTTTGTTGTGGAATGTGTTGTGTGAATCGAGGAGAAGATGGCCATCCTTGAACAATGGTCTTTAGAAGAGGGCACTTGGGGATTTTTTCTATATTTAAGTGCTTTACTGATAGCTTGCTAGTTGAGACCTCTGTTGCAAACTAACACAATGCACAATGCAGTCACTCATAGAAAAACTGCCCCGAATATATCCTTTCCAATTAGGTAATTGGATGGTGCAGAACAAGGTGGAATTTGTGGATGTCGTCACTACTACATGTAGGGGGTTTTAAGACAATACTTGAGTCAATTGTCTTAACTTAAGACAAAATGAAACTTGTGTATTGTCTTAAATATTGTCTCTAAGCAGGTGTCTCAAAATATAATGTCTCAAAATTTTATCTTTATAAAGACAATATAGAACACATATTATTATTGTCTCTATAAAGACAATTTGATTTGTCTCTCTAGAGACAATTTCATTTGTGTCTCTTTAGAGACAATTACATTTTTGTCTTTTTAGAGACAATTCCATAATTCAAACTATTGTCTCTCTAGAGACAATATAAAAAATTATTTAAAAAAAATAAATGTCCATAATTCAAACTATTGTCTCTCTAGAGACAATAAACAAAATTTATTTTAAAAAAAAAATTAAATGTCCATAATTCAAACTATTGTTCTCTCTTAGAGACAATATAAAAAAAAATTTATTTAAAAAAAAAATTAAATGTCCCCATTAATTTCAACTTATTGTCTCTCCTAGGACAATATAAAAATTTATTTAAAAAAAAAATGTCCATAATTTCAAACTATTGGTCTCTTCTTTAGAGATCCAATATAAAAAAATATATTTAAAAAAAATAATGTCCATTAATTCAAGCTATTGTCTCTCTAGAGACAATATAAAAAATTTTATTTAAAGAAAAATAAATGTCCCATAATTCAAACTATTGTCTCTCTAGAGACAATATAAAAATAATAAATAAATAAATAAAATCATTTTGAATGTCTGCTGGTCATGCCTTCCATTATGTCTATCGATCCGAATAATTTTCTTAGCTTGAATAGAAGATTCTTCAACCACGCTTTTGTATTATGCTCTATAACCACGAGGCCTCTTGTTTTGGCCCCATTGTAGGAGAATATCTCCTCGTTCTGAAATGCAATGCCTTGAGGGCTGGCTTTCTTGGCTAGTCTTTCTATCTTCACTCTTCTCATGGAACGGTTCCAGAATGGAGTTTACGTATTCGAGAGATTTCTGGTGGTTCCCACTGCTGCTTGTCGATGACCCTCCTTTCATCCTTACTATCTTTCCTTCCAAAAGGGTACTGGGACATAGCAGCAAAGTACCATTGTGGTACCACGTACTTTATAAATGTGCGCGACTAAAGTACAACCTAAAGGCTATATGACCATCACGCAAACTTTATCATCTGTACTGAAAAAACTTAGTCTAACCTTTCTTGGTCCACAAAATTCTTTCACCTTAAGGTTAATATAATTATAATTTCACACAACCCTAGTTGATTTATGCATGCCATTATGTAAAAAATGAAACAAGTTTGATTTCTCCTAAAGGTGTTAACCAAAATCCCGCTAATAAATGTGAATAGACAGCCTTGTAAAAGTTAAAATGGCACTATAGGTAAGGCCATGTTCTTGTGCACAAGAAGTTGAAAGTTGGAAAATGTATGCTTCAAGTAGCACACTTCATTAGAAAATGACCAAAGATATGAGTGGTAGCATGAATTTTGTTGAGCAGAGCATCACAAGGAACTTTATATCCAATAGACTAGCCAGAAAAATATTGATATGCAAATCAATAGATGGTTGGTTCATTTCTATTCATGATCATTGTGAATCGTGATTGCTAAGACTGGTCATCTAAGTGTTCTAATTAGTATCATGAAGATGACATACGAGACTCTGAATTTGCTTTGAGGATGGGGAGAAATGTTCCAAGGGCCTTTCTAATATATACCCTTTAATTTTGTGGTATAATTGTCAAATCATCAACGGATTATTCATTTGATGGGTGCAATCATGCAATTACCAGCAAAGTTTTCAAATTAGCATAAATTGTTGAAAGAGGGAGAAATGTGATGGCTTCTTTGTGCGTAGTGCCTATCCTTTCACGTCCTTCTCTGGCTCGGATTTGCTCTTGCCAATCTATCTGTGTATCCATCTCTATCTACCTATCCATCCATCCATCCATTCAACTATATGCATGTCTGGATATACATATGTAAGCCTGCAGATCTATGTTTTATAGTGTGTGCTCTCCTAAAATTTGGGATATGCGTGCACATTGAATTTATACGGTGTGCCTTGGGAAGTATGTATCCATTTTGACTTTTTCTCCATCTCATTTGCAAGGAGAAAAGATATATCAAACTGGTTAACATTAAATAACAAGGACTTGACAATTACTATACAATAAATAAACCATGCTCATCCTGATTCAGGGACTAAATAAATTCCCTGGTCCATTAAATTAGAGAAACATACACCAGAGAAAATTCAGGAAAACAAAAATATTTGATAATACAAAAAATTACAAGCTACACAGGCAGCATCCTCAAAATGGCTAGCGCTCTAGTTGCACCTCTACTTCAGTTAGGTCTTTCCGAGCTTTCTTCCTACGATAAAATATTGGGCAGTCATGGCTACAATAAGGATAGGACATCAATGTAAGTATAAAAGAGATAGTAATTGTAAAAATAAAAAAAAAACATCCTATTAATTAAAAACAAGTACATGATCACACAAATGTTACAAAATACATCCATAATGTAAATTTAAATGATGTTATGAAAATGTAATACTTGAAATATAGCATTAAAAAACCTTGTGCAAAGAACATCTTGGTGCAGAGAGCCTTGGCACCGCTGACATTGTGTCCATAGTTTACCAAAGAGAATTTCTATTCCCTCACTGACATCGATCAAATATTAGTGTCATATGATAGAAAATCTAGGTGAGAACAATAGACACAAGGCCTACTTTAAATTCTCCAAATAAAGAATAATGGTATTAGAATACCAGCTTACCATTTGCAACTATTTTATGATACAATTCTGCTTCTCTTCCTTTGCAATGTGAAAAAGTGTCTGATCTTCTTTGCTGCAGTGGCAACATGAAATCAGGTAACATCATGAATTTCAGTATGAAGCAACCTAACTAGACATTCTTATTATAAGAAAGCTAGACAATTTCTTACAAGGAGAGCAGGCATGGAATCATGCAACCTCATAGATTTTTCCACATCAAAAAGATGAACCCTATTAGCTTTCTAAAGTGCCAAACTAAAATAATAGTTACTCTCAATTGTGCACTACTATAAGCAAGGAAACCACATGCAGGACACCCTCTACTTGTATTAACTAAATACCTAATAGGTGTTTTACAACCAATACAACTGAGTTGTTTCTTAGCAAATTTCATAATTCCACTATTTGAAGGAGTTGATATGGAAACTGCTCGTGTGTGACTAACATGAAGAAGATCTTTGCTTGCATTCTTCAAAATGGGCTCAAATATTCTCAACAACGGCTACAGAGAAAAAATAAGCACTAATAAAAACCACTTAGCTGGAAAGAATTACTATCTATCAAGATATACTTGAAACACTGGTGAAATTTTCAAAAAGAGCATAAACTGCAAGTGATGATGCTTTGGTCTTTCACCTTGCTCAGTTGATTCTCCAGATAATATTGTGGATCAATAGGGATGTTATTCTCCAGTACGTAAATTGGATCCTCATATTTCTCATATGCCTGAGCCCAAGTAAACACATTAGTCATTATATCCATAATCCCTCTGTAAATTATGCCTCCAGATAAAACATAACAAAATAATTAAAATAACCATTTTTTAGTGCAATATCGAGACTTATGCTGACCACGGAAGAGGTTAATTATTACCTTGGCACCTTTTGCAACCTTTATGATGACATATGGAACACGATCACCCACAGTTGGAGTAGTTGTAACATCCCTCTGTAAACCAGGGGCAACTTGGCTTTAAAACACGACACCAATTTAAAAAATCCAACAATGGACTCATTGTCAATAAAAAGCAAAATATTACAAGAGTCTTTAGATGCACTGTAGTAATAAAAATAGAGAGATAGGATTGAAATGGAACCAGAAGGCATTGCACCATTTATTATACTTGTTATGAGAAGTTATTTCCAGTATTTACCTTCCGCATGCGCTCAGCTAGTTCCATGTGTGCTGCCTTGACTGCATAGTCATCTCTAGTCTTTGTTAGACCCTGACTCAACAAAGAGATTGTTAGCACAGGAAAACAACAATGCCCTTAAGAATATGCTGATAGCCTTGATAAAGGATATGACCTGCAAACATCTGTTTCTGCTGCAGCTAAACAATAATCAATTTTTCTTAGGATGAGATTAAAAATGTAGATATATTATATATTGTCATGTTTTGATTCTCTTCAATTGTATAAGAGCCTCCATTGACACTTCTTCCTCCCATTGCTAGCAGTAAATATTGACTGAATCCCTTCCAAGTATAAAATGTAGGGAGAAGAAACATGACAGACTTAAAAAGGAAACTTCCATGGCCTGCCCCAACTAGGTATATAGTATATACTTCTAACACTTGAAACTAGGAATATGTAATATGTGACTTGCTCGCAATGTAAATCTCCTCTTCCCCCTATCATATTTTCTCCATTTCAAAAGTAACAAATGGTCAAACAAATTTGGTCATAAACATGTCAAAGGACTCATTGTTCTCACCTTAGTTATCACCAAAAGTGATAAATCCATTCTCTTCATTAACAAGTCAGCAATAGTGTTCTTGACATACTGCACTGCACTAGGTATGTCACGATCAATGAGTATTTTATGAAGGCACTCTGTAACCAAGTTCTTCACCAGCACACAATTGTCCCTTCGCACTGTTTCAATGCCTGTTGATATGGAATATTTAAAAGATCAAGAATATTTAATAATTACGAAGGCATCAAATAAATTATTTTTCTAAGAGCATTTTTAGCCTTCACAAACACTAAGGGCTATATTTGAAACAAAAAGATCAGGTTTGTCACCTTTAGTATCCATTTTGTCATAAGCATCTAGCTTTTTCCACAACAACCCAACATATCTTTTCTTGCTGATCAACAAGTATGGGTAGTATATTTTTTCAAATTCTAGTTTAATAGGCTGCATAAAATCATATGTTAAATAACACACTGATTAGATGCCAAAGATGCACCAAATAGATGCAGATAAGCCACAAAAAAGCATAACTGATCATCTTGTCCTGTGCATATTTACAAATATCTCATGGAAGTGGAATGTCAAAAGAAGATTAGTTTTAAAAATAAAGGTGATATTAAAACATTCATCCCTACAAAAACATCATTAACAACTCTAGAGGCTTCACGGATATTTAAAATTCTTGACACTGTACCTTTGTAAATGTACCACTAATATAATCTAAGGCTTCCCTCCCTAGTGTCATGGCCTCTTCTATATTTGGTACACCAAACTGTATCATAAATGAATCTGTATCTCCATATACAACCTAGATTCAAATATAAAAATATAATATCAAGCTTTATAGTAGAAATCTTGGTTATGATCAGATCACCCATTATGATTTCAAGAAATTGGACTATCACCAATACAACAAGTGTACTCCCTATCATTACTGAACTAGTTCAAAGGTTACAAATGCCTTTAGTTGCTAAATAATAGCCTACCTCAAAATTGTATTGGTAACCGCCAACTATTCTGAACCTTTCTTCAACTAGCCTCTTTGTATGCTCTATCATTTCATGGCCTGACAGGTGGAAAAAAATGAGATGATTAATGATATGAAATTTTAAAACAATACGTAAAATCGATATTGTCTGATGGAACAGAGAATGTGTCAAAATATCAAATTGGACTTGTAATCAAAATATAATAAGAGGGCCTAAGCATATCATCTTAGTTGTACAAGTACACATGACTAATTAATGCAATTCAAGAACTCGATCTTATTTGTACAAGATTGTCAATTACAGTTCATACCCAAAACATTATGCCAGGAGAAAGAAAAGAATTACATGGATATCATTGATGCCCAAAAATAATCAATGTGAATGGCTGATACATGCATATATAGAATAAGAGAGGATTGCAAGCATCTCTATCTTGTAAGAGGACTACAAGCATCTCTATCTTGTAAGTAAAAGAAGCACCAATAACATTACAACTAGGAAAAACAAGGGGAGAATCAAGGTGTCCATGGATTTAATGTTTTTTTTCCATGGAATAACTATGAAATTACCATAGCTCGTCACACTCGACGAAATATCCAAATAGGGAAATTTCCCAACAGTGGCACCAGTAAACCCATAAACTAAATTCGCACTGATTGCAAGCGCACACAGTCAAAACTATTTTATGTGTTTCACCAGCATACCTAGTTTAACTTTTATTCCATGTCCAAGCCATAATTAATATAGACTTGACAAAGCTGTAATTACCTTTAAAGCCAATTGTCGGCCATCCAAGATAGCCTTTTCAAAAGGATCTTTAGCCTCCTAAACAAGATTACAGGAAGTTAAAAACTGAGATGCTAAGTGGAAAAAATACAAGCATGTAACATGAACATAGGAAGCACTTAGTTCACCACCTTTAGGTTTGCCTTGGCTCTTTTCCTGGTAGCCAGTAACTCTTCTAGGATCTCTAGTAATATGCCTTAGGAAACAGGAAAAAGAGAATTCAATTTAGCATCATCAAAAATGGTTAGCATATGATGGTTAAAAAGTAAATAATGAAATAAGTATCAACATAGTGTTTGACATGCAAAGACATTAAGGTCTTAGCATCCTACTTTACTTTTAATCCTTTCTAGTAGCATAGCTTTTGGTGCCTATGTTAGTGTTACAACGGTACAACTGTGCATTATATAGCTGGGATGACTAGGACAGTGTATTGGGATCTCATCCACATAGCAATTTGACTGCTAAAGTCTACCATACATGTTAGGGAACCTATCTACTTTTTGTACATTGACGAATCAACCAAATCTGAATCTGAATCTACTGAAAACTTCAAAATATGTATCATAAAAGTAGCCTAGGGTTTATTGTCCTTTATCCGAAACTTCTTCAGAATCTCAATTGCTTACTTACCCGTGTTCGAGGACCAGCTCACCTCAACTCAACCAAACCTCCAAGACCAAGAAATAATACATGTCAACTTCACTTTCCAGTTTCTTATTGCACCATGGGATAGAGTTTTTTAAACTAACTGTTAGGACCAAGTAATCTACATACAACACAAATATAAGCATATCAAATTTATCATAATCAAACAAATAATAAAATTTAGGACCTGCAACGGTCTTAGTGATGCCCATAATCTGTAAGTACTCATAAATCCATGAGTACCAAGCACAAGAGGCTACTTTAGCCCAAAAAGGGACTTCTTCAACTTGCACACATGGGTATCCCATCCTAACAAAGATATTATATTTGAACCCAAGCTGAAACAAAACCATGAATCACTCTTCCTGCCACTTGCATCTCTGGCCCTGTCAAAATCCACTAAAGCATGCAGTAGCTCAAAGCACTGCGCCAGTGTGTCGTTTAAGTACCTCGCATACCTCAGACCTTGGAGCATATTTGCAGCAACCTCAGCTCAACCATATATTAGTAGCCAAGTTGGACAATAAATTGGTGTCTGAGCCCCCCTTGTTTGTGAGACAAGGGATCTCATGCACACAGAAATTTGACTGCTAAATTATACCAGATATGTTAGGGAACCTATATACTTTTTGTACACTGACAAATCAACCAAATTTGAATCTTAATCTACTGATAACTTCAAAATATGTATCATAAAAGTAGCCTATGGCTTATTTTCCATTATCTGAAACTTCTTCAGAATCTCAATTGCTTACTTACCCCTATTCGAGGACCACCTCACCTCAACTCAGCCAAACCTCCAAGACCAAGAAATAACACATGAGGTGTATGTCCTTGTCAACTTCACTTGCCAGTTTCTTCTTGCACAATGGGATATAATTTTTTTAAGTAACTTTTAGAACCAGGTCATCTACATACAACACAAATATAAGCATATCAAATTGATCATAATCAAACAAATAATACAAGTTAGGACCTGCAACAGTCTTAGTGATGCCCATAATATGTAAGTACTCATAAAAAAACAAAGTATCTTCAAAATTTGTTTTGTTGCACACATAATTAGTTTATGTTTGTACCCTCACAACCCAGTCCGCTCCTTAGAAGCTAGAGTGATGCACGTTCAAGTTATTAAAATTTAACACATATCAATCCTTTTTGTCCTCTTTTTGGGAGGCGCTACAATAATTGTGGGTGTGGAATGCTCATCACATTGAACACCCTCCTCATTATTTCTGTCTCCCATTCGCTAAAATTCAACAATGGTTTCCTGCCAAGGTTCAGGAATGACTATTGGATGATTTTGTGCAACAAGCAAATCATCGTGTGCTTGTATCTCCTTCCCATGCTCACTCCCAAATGTTTCACCTGATTCCTATACACAACACACTTTAACTTGTTATAATAACATTAAAACCTCCAATTGATTTATTGCATTATTCATATAATATTATAAACAACTAACCTCAGATCCATAACCAGTAATTATTTTTTCCCCTCGATTTATCATGTGTTGGTGAAGACCTTGGGAACCATGCAATACAACATATTTTAGGTCTTCCTCTGAAGCTTCCTTTTGAAACTAGTGAACCTACATTAACAAAGATAATCATATCTATAAGGTAAAATAACTAATAAGATACAATTAACTCAACGTGACCATGGTTACTTTGCCTAAAATAGAAAATATAATAGATGGAAATGTCACTTACCATACCACCACGAATATTATTATATCCACCAGAGCCTAATTTGTGAGATCCAATTTTTGACACCCTAGCTTGGGTTGCTTTTTTTGTATCTCGTAGGCGTCTCTTAGCTCCTCCTTGTGTAGATGGCGTATAGTTTGGATTTCTGAGGACTTTCCTCTTAAACTTGGCATCTTTCATAAGTTCATCCCACGTCACTTGGTCTGTGATCCAAGCTGGACGTGGATACATAAAGTTTTTTGTCAACTTTGTCCTTAAATTGGACCTCTTTGAGTGCATGTATTTACTTGCAATCTGTAAAATAAGTTCCTTATCAAATCCAGGATTACCAAATGATATTACTACATCTTTAAATAGTTCCTCTTTTTTGGCATTGGATTGTTTCCTCCAATCCATTTGGATGATATTTCCAAATAATTCTTCTGCACGACAAAAAATAAAGTGATAAAATTTCAGCCCTGTTTCATCCTTCAAGACATTTCCTTCTGAAGTGAGCAAGATTGTAACTTATTTCATTCCTTTTGTGGTCACCGATGATATTGTTGTAGTCTCGGGGATTGAGGAAGGTTACCTTATAGATACATTAGGCACTGTGTCACTTACTTCCTGCATTTACAATGAAATTGTGGAACTATTAAGAACCAAACCAAAATAAGAAACTATTTTTCATATCTAAAATAACGATCCTAAACATAACAAATGAAATTATAAAAAAATAAAATAATTTTACCTGTTGATCTCTTGCAGGAGCTACACTCTCCAACAATGACATTTCCCATAACTGAATTTGTTCAATTATTTCTTGTCTGATTTGAACATTTGCAGGAATATCTGGTAGGAGCCTTAACATTCTTGTTTGTGAGTCTCTGGTCCTATTGGGAGAATGCTGACTAGACCCACATTTGATGTATAGGGCATGTTATGGGGTTATGGTCTAGGTGTAGATGGCATAACATGACCCTTTATACCAACAGATTGTGTAATGGGCATGTTATGGGGTTATGGTCTAGGTGTAGATGGCATAACATGACCCTCTATACCAACAGATTGTATACTTGTTGGAGTCACTCTAGAAACATCCTACAAGGCACAAATATAAATAATAATATGGAATAATAGATGAATAATGTTGAAATTTGTAACTAGGTTTAGTCTTCATAATGACATATCTAATCACAATTCTATGTAATTTATGTAAAAAAAGGAAAAAGAAGATTATTTTTGTTATCACTGAGGCATGGGTTTCATGAACACATGAAGAAGCAAGTCCCATTATAGAATGACAATATCTCAGAAGACTCATTAAAAGAAGGTCATGAAGGTAGCAAATGATCAATGAAATGTATAGTAAAGTTGCAAATAATCATGGCAACCAAAATATTAATCAGTACAGATAGGTGTCCATGAGGTATGTATAATAATTTTCTTTTAAAGGGTCCATCATAAGATGTAGTAGGGTTGAATTTATGGGTTTATATTTTAAGAAATACCCTAGTATTTAGAAACCTTAATCTTAAGGTATTTGTCCCCTATGATTTGATTTCTAGGGCATGGGATAAACTCTAGAATGACATAAAGGGAAAAGAGTATGATCTAAGGTTTGAATTTAAGAAACCCTAAAAAGGCCTCTTGATTACATAAAAACCCTAAAAAAATAACTTGACATCATGTTTTGGAATAACATATTTCTTGGGTTACTTGTTAAAATAGTATTGTATGTACAGGAAGAAAAAAAGGATGGGGTGATCCATTTGAAGGCATGATGTAGCTCTTCGTAACACCTCATAAATCATGGAGTCGTTGTGCAAAAACTTTATTAAATATATGCCCTAGATTTCTCAACAAATAACATAATCAAACTCACATAAATAAATGGTTGAATCTTACATCTTGCATAACATTATATGTATATGGGGGCATTAATGATCCCTGCATGCCAACATTGGTTGTATTGAGGGGCATAAATGAATCATGCATGCCAAAAAAATCCACGCTTAGTAAAAACACAAATATTAATAAATATATATAGTGAAATGAGTTAACTAAATGCACAAAAATATTGATCAAGTTTTACCACTATCATTACCTTAGATGCTTTATAAGGTGTTATAGGGGTTGGAATGACTTAGATTTCCTGCATTCCACAAACATAAATTAGCATAATATAATAAGGAATATAAGATAATTGAAAATATAAAAGACAATATTCAAGCTTACCTTGTGCATCATCATAACAGTGTCTTGCCCTCGTGCATTTGTTAACATTTCCATAAAAGTAGTGAATATCATTGAATCCCCCATAGTAGCATCGGTAACACCCATGGGTACATTCTTAGAAAACACATAATAACATAAAAATAAGAAAACCTTGATCAAAAAACCGATAAGAAAAAAAAAATCGGTAACACCAAATATGTGTTGAGTGAGCATTGAAGATCTGTCCAACACTTTGAGGCAAGCTTATCAGAGTGTTCCAACAAGCATTTAACTAGTCACAAACAAACTTTTGAAGTATCATTTTAAAGTTATTTCTAAAAACAAATCCAACCTCTAACTAAATCAACAACATAAATAATACAAATACCAAAAGCAACATAAATACCTGGTTTGCCATTTTGTATAGAATAATGTAATAGAAATATGCGAAGAAAAGTTTGTGGACACTAGTTAGGATCATTACATAAATAAATGTTGAAATATATGACAACATGTAAAACCAAAAAATTATTCTAAAATATGTTGGTTTAAACTTCTATGCATGTAATACTAATTTCATTGAGGAGTTCTCCGGATTATATTACAAAGGGTAATGCACTGTCTTAAATTGTTGTCACATAATGCAAAGTAATCTCTGTAGAATATCTCCTTGCTGCCTATAAACATTACTTCACTATCTCATTGCAACCATAGTCAACTCCAAACCAGACCTTGCTTTCCTCAAAACCCCAGACCATACCTCAAGATGATTTGCTACCACATAAAAACCTTATGGGTGATTCATTGCCACAAACAATCCCTTATAGGTGGTTCACTACCACAATTTATACCTTAGGGATGATCTGTTGTCATCAACAATGCCTCAGAGGTATCTTTCTATCTCAAAATTGCTTCATAGACATATTGCTGCCACAGTGAAGCCTCAAATTTAATGTGATGTTATAGATAATGCCTTAGAGATAGGCTAATACCTCAGATAATGTCTCAGGGATGATTCACTGCCTAGATAATGCCTCAAGATAGTTTGCTGCCACAGTTAGTGTTTGTTCGATCATTTATATAACAACATTCGGAAGTTGGATTAAAGTGAGAGATTTTAGAAAATTAAATGAAAGTCTGGTTGGTTGACTCTCTGCAATTATGGATTGAAACCAACGAGGTTCCATATATGGTTCTCAAAGAATAAACAGAAGCATCATTTTGTATATAAAATATTTAAATAAATTATCACCAGTTTATATTAAACTGTGAAATCAACATTTGAAAAGCAATGCATATGAAGCATATTAATCATGCATGGAAACTACCAATCGGAGTCCAAAGAATTATTATGGTAGATCAAGCGATATGGTGTGCTGCCTTAGAAGAGCACCAACATGCAATAAAGAACCCTGAAATATGCTTGGAAAATGAAAAGACATAAAATAATTTAGAGCATTGGTGGCAGAGAGGGTATAAAAACTCATAATTATGTTTAACCCTCTAATATAGTTAACCACACCTAGAATAAGTGAATTCAAATGAATGACAATGCAGTGAATGCTCATGAGCTCTGGTTTCATCGATTCATGAGTAAATGTTGGTGAGGGATTAAACCAAATAATGCCAATTTCATGCCTCATACTTCTCAAAGACCCAAGCTACAAATATCATGGCTTGGTATTATACCTATGCGTAGATTTGTGCAGATTTGAGATGTTTAGAGGAGAATCAATCATATCTCCATAACACCCCTCTCGAACCTATTTCATGCTAACGAATTAGAGTCTAGTGCCAAACACATGATCACATATCCACGCAAAAGATCATCCCAGTGCATCTCCTAGAATGGTGGATATCAAGTGACTCAATGTGGCCATTTATTGCACAGAAGTTGAAATATATAACAATGAGCCAATGGGGCATGCATTTTCATAAAAGGATGACCTCATTTCTCAAATCACACCCAAAGGAACTAGGATTGTTACAATGTTGTATGTTGGGTTAGGGTGAAACATTATCATGTTATAAGAAATAATTGCATATAAAAGGTTATACTCCATGGGATACATAAAGAAAATTCCTTTTCTTGTCTTAATTAGAAAGGAGACAATTTTTCATTGACAAGAAATAATTGTTATTTAGAAAGGAGGCATCATCCAATGAAGTTCGAGATGGTGAAGAATGCACCATATAGTACATTACAGCTAAATTTGTTCAGGAAAATCCCATCTCACTTGTTAATAATGAAACTCACGAGTATGGGTTTAAGAACTCAGATGCAATTGAAAGATATCAAGATCATGTAGTTGAAAAATAAGATCGAATTGAATAGGTTTACAAAAGTGAAACTCACGATGATGAAGAACGAAAATCACATAAAAATTATAACAGTATCCAAAATGATGGTTGTCCCATGTTGTCTAATGCAGTTTCTTTGAAATTTGGAGATCATCAACTGATTCATTCATCATACGATGAACCTCAAGAAGCTTATGAGAATATTTGAGCTTCAGATGTTGGTCTGCAACCTCATAACTCAGCTATTGAGGATGAAGTTCATGAAGACAAATTTCATTATTCAGAGTCCAGACAATGACAAATAGTTTTATGGCCTTGATGAATTGCATGGTTCGAAAGTGGACAGTGTCTCTAGTATGTATGAGCCAATGCCTAGTGTTTCCCAGCATGCAGGTGAGTCATCTCGTTACAAGGTTGATTGGATTCATGTCTACACACAAATAGAGAGCGATACTTCAAAGCAGAAATTAAGCTGTTCATGTAATTATAAAGAAATAGAACCAGACGAGGCTCAGGAAATTGTTGATTCTTCAAACAGTTTTGAAGGCAGTATTGATGTGTTCGCTAGTTTGGGAATTCCTTGACTCTATTCTAGTTCCCCTAGTATTAATATTAATGATGTGTTACCTTTGCTATAATGATTTCAATACTCCATTAAACAAGCCCAACCTTACCGATAGTAATGATGTGTTCCTTGTTCAAGTATGGATGAATCTGTTCTTGAAAAAGCAGTCACAGTTGAGGAGACTGTTCAAAATAATCCCAATTCCTACAACTATACCAATGAATATAGCTACGCAAGGAAAATAATACCAATGCCAACATCTTTGTAAGGGAAATACATCAAATTGAAACGAAAATACATGTGGAAAATAAACCCTTTGCTGTCTTCCTTGAAACTTCTAGCTCAACTTCGATTTCCTTTGCAAAATAACAGTGAAAGCCCCAACATATAAAAACTAAAAAAATTTAGCGCCAAAAAGATTTTCGGCCTCTACACCAAAAATGTTTCGGTGGTTTCAGCGGTCTTGTTTCCATTTTAAGATGGCCTAGCCCATTGTTTCCTGTTATTTATTGCGTATGTCTCCCACTTTTCATAAGAATGAGGGTCTTAATATCTATCTCCCGCCACCCACGAATAAATGAGTATGTACTCTGCTCCCATTGCGTCTCATGCCCTTAATGCCCATCACGTACATAAACCCTAGTCTCGTGGCTTTAATAGATCAATAACTTAACACAAGCGCATTCTTGGCAACAAGACTGCAATTTCATAACCAAAACCAAAAGTCTGAAAATGAGGAATTATTCCTCTGAGTTCAACCCAGTCCCTCTGAGTTATTATAACAAAACCCTCAACCTTAGGCCAGAGAAACCTTTTAAAAATACATTATAGCGATAGTATTCCATCCAGTTCACAGATGAAGGATGTTAACTAATATCCCTAGCCTAGTTCGACAAACAAACACATACCTGGTAGTGGGTGCCAAGAAACTGGTAGACCCAACCACAATTCGGCATCATTCCGAGGACCCACACCATAGCCAACCAGGGCTCCACATTCAAGTAGAAAACAAGATGAGTATGTGATGACAAAACAAGAGAAAACTATAAAACTCAGAAACTATTTAAGTTTAACACCTAAAATGAATATGCGCTTACCGGAAGAGACTATCCAAGCTGGAAACCCCTTTATGAAAACAGAGACTGTATCTCAGCGCACATCATGTTATACCACTGAGAAGAACCAATTTCGAAGGAAACCAGAAGTGGGCAGCTTGATCAAAGGCAAACTGTGGTGAGGTAAAGCAGTGGGTAGAGAACCATAACAGAGAAAGACAGAAGTGAACCATTTGAGGACTCGACGGACTAACACTCACGGCTCGACAACCCTGGGAGATCACCTCAAGACACACAATGTACCAAGATCTAACACCACGACCGTTGGATTTGGAAGAGGCATCTGCACCATAGAACCGATGCATATTCCCATGGAAGGATTCCAACTGCAGGCTCCTTGGCAGTAGAACCATGCATAACCATAGGCATACGACAACCAGGGTACCAACTGGAGGCTCCTTGGTAGTCGAACCATGCATAATCCTAGGCATACAACAACCAGGGTATTAATGTAAGGTTGAAAGAAGGCAGTATGGCCATAATTGCCAGAGCACTTAAACATTTATGGAAGGTTAATAAAATATCAACTTATACGTTAAATCACACCAATAAACGTGAAGTTGTTAGCTAGATTATGGAACTTATAGTCATGTATAATGGTAAATTATATATGTGCTGAAAAGCCATAGTCCAACATTTCATTGCAATTTAAATTAACGAATTACGCCATGTTCTTTTGAAAGTGAATAACCATAATGCTATTGGTAATTCATGGATTATTATTAATATAGACAAATTTTATTTTACTATAAGTTACCTTATTAGTTAGAGTGTGACATTAATACTTTTATTGTTTTTATTGTACCATTAAAAATAATAAAACTATGATTGAAATTACACTAATTTTATATATTTATATATTCTCTATCTATTTTACTATTTACACTCAATTTAATAATAATAATTAATAATTAGCACATATTTAACTTTATATATTTAGTTTATTTTCACTTGTCTTAATACTTAATATATTCTAATTTAAATCTTTTATGTTAAATTTATTAATAACAAACATATATTTAACTTAATTTGATTTCTTATAGGTGTAAGAATATTAAATTCCATAAGAATTTTAAAATGTTATGTTATTTTACATAGGTTAAGGTTCCATAAAAATAAGGTTTGAAGTTGCTTTTTTGAATTGACTTATTATTGATCTACTTGTTGTACTATAGGTAGTGTATCTATTTTATAGTAAGTAATCATTGTACTATAGGTAGTGTCTAGTAATTTTTTAAGGAGCATTCATATAAACAAAGAAATATAATGAACCATAATAAATATCGTATTTATTGAAGGGATTTTATCATCATAAATTACCAAAATGTAATTTGAGTGACTAATAAAATTCTACTATTACAAATATATAAAAAAATTCATTCCACATTCATATACACTTCAAGGTGTAATGTGCTATTCTTTAGTAATTACACCTTATTATCTTTACATCTTTTCTTATGTAATGACTATCAATCCTTCACTCTTTATTTGATTATTGTGATTTATTGTAATTGTTTTGCATGTAGGTAAATTATTCAAATAGAAATGCCTCCAAAAAGGAAGGGTCAATCAACTAAATTTTTTTTATGTATATTTTAAAACATCAAAGACTTATAATGCTAAAGATATTCCATATATACCTCATTTGAATGATGATGCTAATGAAGATATGAATGAAGACTATTTTTTGATATAGAAATTCTTGGCAATAAAAAGGAAGGACACGATGGTGGATCTAGTAGTTCGAGGAGGAAGGCCTTCTCAAAACGTGAATTCTGAGAAGAGTGGATGATAAAACATCCTTGGGTGTATAGTATCAATGTTGAATATCACAAGACTCATATGAAGTGTAAAATTTGTGAGAAATACAAGGCTCAAGGTCCATGGGGTATTGGAGATGGATTTAATACGATTCAATATGATGTTGTGAGAACTCATGCAAAATCCATTATTCATCAAACATCAACTCAGAGAAATTTGTATGACATGAAAGGTTTGAAAATCCCATTAAAGAACACATAGTGGCTATAAGTGAGGCTAATAAGGAAATGGTCAAAACTACCATTTAGTTAGCATATTTTATTGCAAAAAAGATATTTCAATTTTTACTTATGAAGATCTTTGTCATATTCAAATGCATCTACAGACACCTAATATGCCTTCTCGAATAGAGTATTCTTCCCACATAAATAGAAAAAAAGCTACTAAATGCATTCACTCTATATCAAATTATCTTGAAGAGGTGCAAACTAGAAAAGTGTTAGAAAATCCCTTTTTCTCTATAATGTTAGATGAAAGTATAGACAATGGTTTGGAACAACACCTTGTTGTGTATTCTACATATCTAGATTTAAAAGG
This sequence comes from Pinus taeda, assembly GCA_000404065.3. Lineage (NCBI taxonomy): Eukaryota > Viridiplantae > Streptophyta > Pinopsida > Pinales > Pinaceae > Pinus > Pinus taeda. Next base: position 17,654 of record APFE030323315.1, read on the forward strand.
TTTGGGCCCTCTAGTCACACAATTTATGAAAATGATTATTGTTCCTAGTGGAAAAGGAAAGACTATATATGATACCATTGTTAATTTAAAGGAAACAAGGTAGTTGGAAAATGAGAAACTAATAGCGGTTTCGACTGATGGTGCTTCATCTATGGTTGGATGTGAAAATGGATTTGTCACACTGCTAAAGAATGATTTATCAATTTTGATTGGCACTCATTGCATTTCACATATTGAAGCACTTGTAGCAACATATGCTTTGAAAAAGATACCTGAGTATTTGTATGTTGAGACAATAACAAACAAGGTATACTCATGGGTTGGAAATTTAGCAATGAGAAATAATAAGCTCATTTCCTTATTAGAGATAATGGAATTAGAATCCTTACAGGTTCTTCAAATCCATGGGATTATATGGCGCTCTATTTTGAGCGTGTAGAAGAGAGAAAGAAAGAATTCATTTTATCATAAGGCAAGGATTTGTATCATAAGGCAAGGATTCTTTTAATTCACTTTTGTTTAAAAATGCTTGCTGATGTTTTGAAGGAGTTTAATAATCTAAACAAAAAATTTCAAGAAGATAATGTGCATGTCACATTTCTTGGAATACCTATTAACCATGCACTAAATACTCTTAAAAGATATTTTTGTATACTAAATTCTTTTGTAGAAGGTGTTTTACATCTTACTAAATTTTTGAAAGACTCCAAAGATGGTTTCCTTGAAAATGTTGACAAAGAGGGGAATACCCATAGACATAATTTTTTGTATATTTCAATCCATGATGAACAATTGTCACAACCAATGGTAGCTTGCATTGAGGGCTCCCTTCAAAGTTGCATACAACTTACAAGAAATTATGTCCAAGCATTGATTGAGAGTTTCGATTCAAGATTTCCAGATCTTCATCTTTTTAATCCAACAAGTTTGTTTAGTCCTTGTCATTACCTGTCAGATATTTATGTCAGAGAAAATAGTCTAAAGCATTGGCTTGAAATACTTTTTTCACATTTGCAACATAAAACATGTAATGAAGGTGAAAATGTACTAATGTTTGATATTACAACTTGTAAAAGAGAATTATATCAATTTATTGACGTGGTTTATTTGAATAGAGAAAGATTCTTAATGGAAGATGCATGGAAAGTATTTTCTCAAACAAAGATTGGCACTTTAGGTATCCAAATATGCTAAAATTATGGCAAGCAATGCTTGTCATACCAATGACCACCGTCACATGTGAATGAGGGTTCTCTAAGAAAAATATGATCAAAGATATAAGGATAATAAGACTATCAATTAACACACTTGATGCATTGATACATATATCATTAATAGGTCCTAACACGACAGAGGTGAAATGGGAACAAATTTATGAGATTTGGCAAGTTGCAAAGGAAAGAAGGCTTTTTGACATGTGAGGATTATTAAGTTATATGTTTTTTTACTTTGCACAAAGTTTATGTATATATATATATATA
>APFE030323318.1:0-24457 GCA_000404065.3 Pinus taeda
TATAAAATATTTTGAGTGTAAAATGAGTTAGGGTGTTTTGGATATGTAGTATTGATAAGTTATGGTAGTGGCTCATTGTATTTTACCAAAATATATTTACAAATTGTAATCTTGTTACTAATTAATTGAAAGCATCAAAGGAAAAAAAAATAGTTTTAATATAAGGAAGATATGTAATTCATTCACTGCTTAATATAGAATTCACAGCTATCATATAAAAATAATGTGATTAATATTACATGATCTGTAATTCATTTTGTTAAAAGATGTTTGACTTGATACCTCTTGGCTTTACATTTTGAGTTAGGATAGATCTAGGCTGGTTTAATTTAATTATTAGATTTAATTAGCGATGTGTATTACAATATCATATAATTTATCATGTATTTTTTAATTTAAATTAATTAATAATAATAGAGGTTGAGCATTTAGTTCTGCAAGTATATCTTTTTGTGTCAATTAAAAAATGTTATTACCAATTAACCAATAAATTAAATTACCAATATTACTGTATATAATATAAATTTTGAGATATGACATAAACTTACATTTGTTTGTACATGATAGTATGAATAAGTTATATCTATTTGCTCTATAACAAAGTATATTTACAAGAATAAATTTTTTGATAAAATATAAAAGAATCTTCACTAACAAAATCTAATTACATATTTTTTTCAAACAATATAGTATACTCGTATATTATTATTTTTGGAAGACTAATACCATAATAAGATTTATTTCGACTGTAATAATAATATATATATAGATAATAAAATAAATATATAAAGCCATTTAATTTTATATAGACTAAAAATCTTAAAAAATATTTCACTATAAAAGTTTTTATTTATAAATAGCGTAATTTTTTTTTGTAATTTCTGGAGATAATGATAATCTGCGGTGTTCGATATTATATATTATCAGATAAGTGGAAACCATTTTGGCATGCACATCTATCGACTTTGAAGTGTACAAACGATTTTTTTTCCCTATATTATGATATTCTCACCTTTTAGAAAAGACTGATTTGGATTTTAGTTGAATGTTGATCCGAAACCCATTTCAACAAAAATAACTAGCAAATATATAGGTTTATGATTATTCAAAATTTTAAAGTTACAGATAATAAAGGACATCAATTTGTTGGTAGGGGAATTTTCTTTCTATATCTTGTTCTCGTTCTTAGTCCATGCTGTTTGGGTTGCCTGGATTATAATAATCGATTTTGGATTTTATTAGTTGCACACGTAGAATAAAACCTATTTCAAACTGATTTTAATGATTTTAAACCAAGTTTTTATGAGATCATATAATTTATTTCAATATTTTTTATAAAATTTTCTAGTTTTAATGAAAGTTTATAGTTTGATGTCTTATTAAAGCTAGGATATATAAAGATATAGCAAGGCTTTTATAAACCGATTTTTTTTCCTGGGAAAATAATGCCACCATTACTCAGCGTTATTTCATCAACCATGAATGTTAAGTTTAGTTAAGTATCAATCTTTGTGATATCCAAGTATTTGTATTTCTCACGCCAATGGGACATTTGGACTTTGCTAGGTTGTTCTTACCTCTCTTCCAACCTTTATGTTTGCATGTGACCGGTCAAAGCAATTCAATATGAAACCAATATGCAACGGGATAGGTTGATTATGGGTTGTTGGTGCCGGAAGAGACGCTTTCGGCTTCACCACTGTTTAATCGGAAAGCAAACGTTGCCATTTCAATCTTCATCGCCAGAAGCAACACTTCCTGGGTCATTCGTCTTTAAGCCTTAACCATGATCATTTGGCCTCGGTCATGAGTATCCGACGCTCTTGAGATGCATCTATATATATTATATTGGCCCGGGCTATAATTTTGTCTTTTCTTTCACTGGATAAGCAAGAATCTCGCACAAGTAGCAAAATGAGAGATAAAAGGGGTGACGAGAAATAGATCGACTTAACTAGAACCCCGCCGGAGCAACCACGCATAAAAAGCACGTTTATCCTATTATTATTATTGGGGGCAAGCATCTAATACGTGAATCATTCATTCATACGATTGGAGAACCATCTCTTTAAATAATCATGTATGGGGTGCTGGCGTGAAATCCCAAACATTCAAATGCCATGCCCATGCTACCAATAGCCAAGCATTAAAGCCCTTTTACCTCGCAGTGTGATTTGCCCAAAATTACAGCATTGCATCGATGCGCAACCATTTTCCCGTGAAATCTCTCACGTATTGCTTAGGTCCACAGTCGAATATGGGAGGTGTAATACCCCTCTACGTCCCCTCACACTATTGCAGTGAAAAAATGGCGCACCTCTATGTCGGGGATTTTTCTGTTAAAATCTCAAAAATAAACATTAACTGTACACAGAGACTGTGCTTTGTTTTGCCATAGGATTTTTATCACAGCGGAAACAAAAAAAAATTTCTCAGCAGCAGTCAGAGTTTTTATACACCAAGGATTTCTATTCATAAAAGATGATGCAGGAGCATCCAGCTCTGAGGAGACATAAAGGGCTGACAGTCTCACGAAAAGATCAGAACAAATAGTCGTTTATTTTAATTGGACAAGTGTTGGGCTTGTCAGGAACATGACTTTATTTTACTTGTGTTATTTTATTTATCTGTCTGTAGGTTGATAGGATTAAGGTAGTTGTAGCGGAACACTGTTACTATCTATTAGGAATTGGTAACAGGACAAAAAAAAATAATTAATTAGTTTCCTTAAAGTTACAGTAATTAAAAACAGTTAAAGAACTGACAAAACAATTATTTTCATGTTGGGACAGTTTTACAAAGAACAGTTATGTTGCATTAGGTTAAAAGCAGGAAGAAAACCATTGTAGAAAAAATTTCCCCAAAAGAAAAAAGCAACTGAAAGGAAATACTGTCATTTTTCTTTTCAAGCAAAATAATATCTATTTTGAGTCTACTGTATTATCACTGTACCAAAATATGCATGCATGTAAAATAATTGTGAATGTGTAACAAACTGGCACAAGAGTAACAGTGCAGGACGACAACCAAGAAAAACAAAGGCGGTTGCAGGACACAAGTTCCTCCAGAGCAAGAAAAAGGAAACTCAAAATCCAACAATTTCTGGTAAAGGGAGATAGCAGTAACGAAAAGAAGGTGTAAAACAGCGTGCGCTCAGAACGAAAGAAGCGAGCAGACACGAACAAGAATTAAACTCAGGTAATCCGAAATAACTTCCCATAATATGAACAGAACAGTGTCATAGTGAAAACAAAGTAACTGTAGTATTAGATTACAAGTTAATTTAACATACAGTTCATTCAGTTCACGGTCCCCTCGAGACCCAAAAAAAAACATTTTCATCAGAACAACGCAGGCTTGGCACAAAACAATATTTACAAGCAGGTAACAGATAAAATTTAGAGTTTGCATATTACATTGTAAACCAGAAGTCATCGAAACCCTGTAACAAGAATACCCACAACGTTGGCAACCGAGGTTCCGGTCACCTGAGAGTCCCCATTAATTGACACAACTCTCGTTACAGAACGAGGAGTTCAGGGCAACAAGTGCCAACAATTGCAAAAGACTGATAAGTGACATAGTTACAGACCAGGGTTCGAAAACCCGACAAACACCTTCAGGACAGAGTTTCTAACAAAAACCAGAATAACATTTCCGAACAGAGGAACCACTATTTCCTAAAAAAAAAAAGGCCAGAGGCGGAGTAGTTACACCTATCGACGGACAGATAGACACCTCGCAGAGGCGACAACAAACTACAGATAAAACAAATCCTCAGCGAAACCTCTATGGACAAAGACCGATGAGTTAAGATCCTACCCAGAGAGAGCATTGTAGGGTTGAGCAAGCGGCAACGATTGTGGAGGGTGCCAACGAGAGTCGACCAGTTTCGAGCCACCTGCAAAACAAACGAGAAAGGGTCAGCAAAACCCTAACCAATAAAACCCTCGAAGTGAAACAAGAAACAAGGTAACAGCAGAGCAGAAATTACCTGAGTGAAGGAGGCCGAAACGAATAGTAAAGGATCCATGAAACCCTGAAGACGCGGAACAGTTATGTCAGATTAAGTAAAGAAGGGTTAAAAGAAATCTGACAGAGAACGAATTCTTACCTTGGCGAGAGGTTGGAGCGACGAATAGCTGGAGAGTAGTCTGCCATGGAAGACCCTGTTAACGAATCAAACAAGCAATGAGTTTAACGGATTAAAAACAAGAGAATCGAGTTAACTAGCTAACAAATTAAATACAGAACCTGCAGAACAGAGCGGAACCTCCAAACTGGTAAGATATCACCTCCAGGACCAAGGAAGGGTCGAGAAAACCCTCGGGCGAGCTTAAAAACCAGAAGGGTTAAGTGATCGAGCTTCCGCAGAGTAGCATGAGATTTCGACAGAGTGACCCAGCAAAAGCAGAATGAGAATGATTACCGGGTGGATGTCAACGGGCACTTTTGTGTAGGGGTAACCGGCCAGTACAGGTGAACGTCCGGTGAAACAGGTCCCGTAACCCTAATTCCTCCTACCGAGAAGCGTACAAATCATTTAATCAAACATTAAATTGCCAGGACACGAGTCCAATCAAACAGCGTTCCATAGCTTTGGCGGGAGGCCATCATAAGTGGTATCAGAGCAAGTTTTTGAGTTAGAGCAAATGGAACAGGTGGAAGAACAAGTGGAACAGGTAGGGGGTGAAGCAAGAGGAAGAGGAAGAGGAAGAGGAAGAGGACGAATCGTCCACAGGCCAGTAGATGTTGGACTGCGAGAGGAGATAAGAGTTTTGCGTGAAAGATTGGCAGTGATAGAGGCTGGAGGAAGAAGGAACCCAACAGATAACAGTGATGAAGAGGCAGTTGAGCCAGAGGAGGATGAGTTTGAGGGGATAACACCAGAAATGAGATTATTAAAGTCAGTTTTGCTGTCCAGTCATAAGCCAAAGCACGAATTGCCTACCTATGACGGAAGCTTATCGACAGATGTGTTGTTAGATTGGCTAAGTGAAGTGAATAAATTATTTGAGTTTGAAGAGACCAGCGAAGACAAACAAGTAAGGTTTGCTGCCACCAAGCTGAAAGGACATGCGTCCTTATGGTGGGATAGCGTTCAGGTAGAAAGAAGGAGAGTAGGCAAACAACCAATCAAGAAATGGGCCAGGATGGAAGCAAAGATGAAAGAGAAGTTCCTACCAAAAGACTACCAGATTATGTTGTACAGACAGGTACAAAACCTGAAACAAAGGGGAATGATTGTTAGAGAGTTTACAGAGGAATTCTATAAATTAAATCTGCGAGCAGGATATGTGGAAGATACCTCAGAGGAAACAGCTAGATTTGTAAATGGCTTAAGAGGGGAAATTTTGGATGAAATTGGTATCCTTTCACCATAGACGTTGGATGAAGCCTATCAGTTTGCACTGAAGGCAGAGGAGAAAATAAACAGGAAACAGAACTCCAAGAGGGGAGGTGGTTCTGGCAGAGGAAAAGGCAAGGTTTATGGCAGAGGGAGAGGTACAGTCTCAAATGAGGAAGGCAGCAGTTCCAAATCTGTTGGTACGACAGATAAAGACAACAGCAACAGGGAAGGACGACCAGCTCAGAGAGGACGAGGATTTGGTCGAGGCAGGGGAACTGTCCAGTGTTACCGTTGTCATAAGTTGGGACACAAGTCTTATGACTGTCCTGAAGGTGAACCAGCAGGCGGGAGAGGCACCTATGTTGCTCAGCAAGAGGATGCAGAGGAGACACCTCAAGAAGCGGAGAACACACCTGAGATAGGTGAAGCCTTAGTATTGAATAAGGTGCTGTTGAAGCCAGCAAGGGAGGTTGCGGAGCCAGATCAGCGAAAGGCTTTGTTTCGCACTGTTTGCAAGTCACGAGGTAAGTGCTGTGAGGTGATCATTGACAGCGGAAGTACCGATAACTTGGTAGCTGTGGAGATGGTGGAGAAGCTGGGATTAAAGAAGCTGAAACATCCCACTCCCTACAATGTATCTTGGCTGTAGAAGTGGCATCAACTGTTAGTTGATGAACAATGTGAGGTAGAGTTTCAGATTGGAAAGTACAAGGACAAGATCCTTTGCGATGTGATGCCAATGGATGTCTGTCATTTGCTGTTAGGACGACCTTGGCAGTTTGACCGGAGTGCAGTTCATGATGGGAAGACTAACTGCTATAAGTTTGTGAAAGATGGGATCAAGCATACGCTTGTACCCATCAAAGAGGAAAGCACAGCAGAGGCTAGTGGAGCGAAAACACTGTTGTTAGGAGGAAAAGAATTCATAAAACAGATAGAGGATAGCGAGATAAATTTTGCTGTCATAAGGAGACCAAGAACAGTGGTACTCCACACACAGATTTCAGATTTACCAGAAGAGGTTCAGAGGCTGCTGCAGGAATTTGGAGACATTGTGGTGGATGATCTTCCAGATGAGTTGCCACCTAGGAGGGATATTAGTCACTACATTGACTTTATACCAGGGGCGAGTCTGCCAAATAAAGCAGCTTACCGCATGAGTTCCAAGGACCATGAGGAGATCAGGAAACAGGTCCAAGAGTTGTTGGACAAAGGTTTGATTCGGGAGAGCATGAGCCCGTGTGCAGTACCCACTGTTTTGGCTCCCAAGAAAGGAGGACAGTGGAGAATGTGTACAGATTCCAGGGCTATTAACAAAATTACTGTTAGGTACAGGTTTCCCTTACCAAGGATGGACGATATGATGGATTGTCTGAGTGGAGCGACTTACTTTTCAAAGATTGATTTGAAAAGTGGGTATCACCAGATCCAGATTCGTGAGGGAGATGAATGGAAAACTGCTTTCAAGACAAACGAAGGCTTATACGAATGGCTGGTGATGCCGTTTGGTTTGAGCAACGCTCCTAGCACATTCATGTGTCTGATGAATGAAGTGCTGAAGGAATTTAACGGTAAGTTTGTTATAGTTTACTTGGACGATATTCTGATTTTTAGTAACACTAAGGAGGAGCATTTCAGGCATTTGCAGAGCGTGTTGAGAAAATTACAGCAAAACAAGCTATTAATTAACTTGAAGAAATGTACCTTTTTTTAGCGGGAACTGATATATCTGTGTTTTGTTATTGCGGAGAATGAATTAAAAATGGATCCAGAAAAAGTGGCAGCTATAGTTAGCTGGCCTTCTCCGAAGAGTTTGTTTGAAGTTCGAAGTTTCCATGGACTTGCCAGTTTTTACAGGAAGTTCATCAGAAATTTCAGCGAGATTTGCGCATCGATTTTAGACACAATCAAGAAAGTAAATCAGCCATTTCACTGGACTGAAGCAGCAGAAAACAGTTTTCAGATCTTGAAGAAGAAGATTACTGAAAGACCTGTGTTGAGACTGCCTGATTTCAACAAACTTTTTCAAGTTCGTTGCGATGCCAGTGGTACAGCCATTGGAGCAGTCCTCAGCCAGGAGGACAGACCAGTTGCTTATTTTAGCGAAAAGCTAAATGAAAGCAGACAGAAGTACTCGACCTATGATAAGGAATTTTACGCCATTGTATAGGCTTTGAAGCATTGGCGACATTATCTATTGGGTAACGAATTTGTTTTATTTTCTGACAATTCAGCGTTGCAGTACATTATGCAACAGCATAAACTGAACCATAAGCATGCAGCCTGGGTTGAGTACCTGCAAAGTTTCACGTTTGTACTAAAGCACATTAGTGGGCAATCGAATAAGGTAGCAGATGCACTTAGTAGGAGAACATTACTGTTACAGGAGAGCACCATGTAGATCTTAGGATTTGAACACTTGAAAGAGCTATATCTGACTGACACCGAGTTTATGGAAGCCTATGAGGCTTGCCAAAACCCGTTGTTACGAAATGACAACAAGTGGCTAGATTATAATCTTCAGGAAGGATTGTTGTTCAAAGGGGGGCAGTTATGCATTCCCAATTGTTCTATGCAAGACAATATCATACAGGAAAAACACAGCGGAGGCCTGGCAGGACACTTTGGAATTGACAAGACCGTTGCTCAGGTACAGCATTTCTATTTTTGGCCTAAGTTGCAGCGAGATGTGCAGAGATATGTGGCTAGGTGTAGAACTTGTCAATTGGCAAAAGGTCACAGTCAGAACACTGGACTTTATATGCCATTACCCATTCCTAGTCGACCTTGGGATTCGGTCAGCATGGATTTTGTGCTGGGTTTACCAAAAACACAGCGCGGCTTTGATTCAGTGATGGTTGTAGTCGACCGATTTTCGAAGATGGCACACTTTGTACCGTGCAGGAAAACCAGCGACGCTACTTACATAGCACACCTTTTCTTTACAGAGATTGTGCGGTTACACGGACTTCCACGAACCATTATCTCTAACCGGGATGTCAAGTTTACAGGTCATTTCTGGAGAACCCTGTGGAAGAAGTTAGACACTCAGTTGCAGTTCAGCTCTGCTTACCATCCGCAGATGGACGGACAGACGGAGGTAGTGAACCGGAGTCTGGGGAATTTGCTCAGAAGTCTAACAGGTGAAAATTCCCGGACTTGGGATCGGGTACTGGCACAGGCGGAGTTCGCATATAACGATTCTCCTAACCGTAGCACAGGCTACAGTCCATTCCAAATTCTGTACGGTATGCATCCGCGAGGAGTGCACGAGTTACGAGATTTGGGCAAACTGGAGAAACGGAGTGCTGATGGAGAAGATTTCGCCCAAGCTATGAGCAAACTGCACGAACAGGTTAAGCTAAAACTACAGGACAACAGCCAGAAATACAAGCAACGAGCTGATACAAAACGCTGGGAAGTTCAGTTTAATGTTGGGGATGAAGTTCTTGCGTACTTACGCAAGGAACGATTTCCAAAGCCAGAGTACAACAAGCTCAAGTTTAAGAAAATCGGGCCCTGCAAGATCATTCGCAAATTTTCTGCGAACGCTTACGAGATAGAGTTGCCACAAGGGATTGGTATTTCCCCTATCTTTAACGTGGCAGATCTGTTCCCTTATGTTGTAGGTTCAGCAGATGACGCAGCAGCAAAGCCACCGCAGGACACCAAATTGGAAGGAGAATCTTGGACGAGACAGATGCCGATGGCACCACCCGTCGAGATTGAGGGGATTTTGGACACACAGGTAGCTAAGCGCACACGCAGGAAGGAATATTTGCGGTATTTAGTAAAGTGGAAGAACTGTCCAATAGAGGACAGTTCGTGGCTCAATGTAACGCAAATTCAGAAGGCGAGCTATTCTGTTGACGACCTCATGGAACGGAGCCATGACTTTTTGCCACCCCTAGAGCCTGATGCAGGAGCATCCAGCTCTGAGGAGACAGAAGTCGGCTGACAGTCTCACACAGATGAAATCATGAACTCATGGCTAAGCAGGCATAGGCTTGTCAAGTCATTTTACTTTAATTTTAATTAGTTTATTTTATCATAAGACCTTAGGAGTAAATCGATTGGCAGTCATAGGTTATTTCTGTTGCAAGTAGGAACTATGGACAGCGAGATAAACTGACAGATTAATTAGTTCTTTTGTTTAGTTAATTAGCTCTTTACAGTTGTGTTGATTAATGCATTTCAGAAACTGGAAATTAGTTACAGTAAAACTGTTAGGGTAGTTCCAACTGAATTAAACTGTATTATCTCATAAATGTTAAAAGAGGAAAAAGATCATTGTACGAGATTCCTCCCCCCCCCCCGAAGAACAGAGAAATAGAAAGAAAGATACAGTCATTTTCTTTGCAAATAAAGAACATCTATTTCAAGTTATAATCTCATCACTGTAACAAAATTTCTTGCATGTAATATAATTATGTAACTGTAACAAAACAAACTGGCATAAGAGTAACAGCACAGGACGAAAAGTGAGGAGGACAGAGAACGAGTGCAGACACAATATTCCAGAATGGGAAGAAGAAGTCAAGAACACGATTGACAGAGAGAGGTAACAGCAAACGGCCAGAAAGCACATGACAACATGCGACCAGAGTAAAGAAACCAAGCAGACTGAATAGATATAAAAACCAGGTAACCCGAATAACTTCATCATGACATGAGCAGAGTATTATTTTAAAGAACGTCGAAAAGAATACAATATTACATTGCACAGTTGAATTGAATAACTACATATTTGAATTCACGTTCCTTTCGAGGTCCAAGAAACACATTTTAAGAACAGAACAGAATTTACACCAGTGAAATTCACAGTCAAGTCGTCATCATAAATTAGAGTCTGCACATTACATCATAGGCCGAGAAATCACCAAAACCCTGTAGTGAGAATAGTCCATAGTGTCGACAACCGAAGTTGCGGCTACCCGAGGGTTTCAACAAAATAACCTATCGACGGACAAGAAGTTACAGTCAAGCAAGTGCCAACAGGAATGGACCAGAAAGAGACCATATTACAGACAAGGGTTTCGAAAACCCAAAATATTTATCTACAGGGCAGGGTTTCGGACAAACCCAGAAAACTTATCAAAATAACAGAACCCATTACTCATTGAACTCGCCAGAGACATAATGAACTAAGCTTTCGACAAGAGAAAGAAGCAATGCCCAAGCGATTGCTAACCACAAACAGGACTATGACAAACACTCTATGAACAGAGACCCGACGAGTTAAGACCCTACCCGGAGCGAAGAGCCGTAGGGTTGATGTGAAGGCCACAGTCGTGAGGAGCACAACCAAGTACCAACTGGTTCGAACCACCTGCAACCAAAACCAACCGAATTAGTAGGGTTCTAATCCACCAAACCCTCAAGGAACAGAATAAGAGAAAACGAAATCAGAGAAGCATGTACCTGAGCGGAGGAGGCCGAATGAACAATAAACGAACCATAAAAATCTGACAGACATGGAGCGAATGTGTTAGAGCAGGTAGAGGAGAGACAAGGGAGGTGAATCAAAGATCGAATGTTTACCTCGACAATGAACCTGGAGCGCCGAACAGCTGAACAAAACCCTGTCATGGAAAACCCCTGTCAATAAATCGAATAGGAAGCAAGTTCAACAGTTAAGCATTGAGAAAATCAACCAGCAGATAAACTACAAACCCTGTAGAGCTGAACGGCGCCCCCAAACCCGTGAGCTTCCATCTTCAAGAGTAGGGAAGGGTCGAGAAAACCCACATTACAGACCTCAAAGAACCAGAATGTTCAGGCGAACAGAGTTCCCACAGTGGAGAACAAGCTCTCGGCAGAGCGTCCAAAGAAAGAGTGAAGTGAAAATGACCAGCAGAGGGATGTCAACGGGTGTTTTTGAGTGAGGTTAACCGACAAGTACAGGTGAGCGCCCGGTTAAACAAGTTTCCCAAACCCTAATCCTTCTACCGAGACAAGGTACAAATCATTAACTCGATCGTTGAATTGCCCAGGACACGGGTCATATCAAACAACGATCCTTAGTTTGGCGGGAGGCCATCAACTATGCATCTATATCTGAATAAGCCCAATTTTAGATAGATGGATTAATGAACTTCTTTTTGAAAACATCTTCTTGTTATGGATATACCCAATTTGTTGTCTTGAAAGTGGTCTTTAATGTGCCTCGATCAAAAAGATTGTTTTCTTTCTTCCTTCTATGTGGAGAAGTTGCAATGTTTCATTCAACTAGAAATAGTACTTGGACAATTAAAATTGCCATCGTAAATGTATAGTGGTGCTTAATTTTCTTCACATTTTGTGCTACGATTGTTTGTAAAAGTCATTTGACCTCAGGAATTTACAGTGCAAGGAAATACCAACTATAAAAAAATTTGGCAAATTTAGTAAAATATGGATGCTCAGAAGCACTCGACGTTTCAAAGTGAAGGAATCCATACTGAAAACCTATTTAAGAGTGTGAAATGTTTCAAAATAAATCTGCAATACTCTAGTAAATTTCTTTGGGTTATTCTCACTCTATTTGATTGCCCTTACCGTGTTAAAAACATTGGGAAAATTTGTTGTAAACTTGCTGAAAAAGACATGCTAGTCTTTATAGCCTAGATATTCATGATTGGTTGCATGTTACTCTCTTATAAGAGATATTTTCCAAAATAATTTTGTTCTTGAGGGTGGATAAAGTCTAGATGCTCTCAAATGAATATGATTTTTTGTGATTGCTGAGAAAATTATTTTAATATAGTTTTTCCATGTTAAGATTTTGGAAATGGAAAAGCTTATTTGAGTGAAATGATTCAGTAAGTCAAGAACTAGTCATGAAAGGATGATTATTTAAAGGAGGAAATGTTAAGCCTTAGTAAGGTGTCATGCAATGTTAAATATTCCCATGAATATTGATAATATTATAAAGAACATAAAATAGCATAATAAAATCCTTTTGTTAATGTGTTTATTGTTAGCTCGAGTGCAACGGTTCTTCAAAAAAGTGATTAAGGAGAATCTAATAATAACATGTTAATATATACACCATGACCTATTCATTGGAAATGCATCCTTGCACCGATAAGCTTCATTGAATACAATAATATATAAACCATGGTAATTAATAAGAAGGATGTCCTAATGCTTCTTGATTGATGGTAAAAAGATTGTGATAAGTTATAAGTACCTCTTAACAGTATGAAACCTTGCAACTTAAGGGTGTACCTTAATGTATATATCTACGGAGATACAGATAAGGTTGTGGGGTAATACCTAACAAACATGAACCTTTCCAACATAGGAATTGAGACACCTCCTTGACTATAACATTAGAAAAGTCATTGTTGAACTTCTCATTTAGACAAGATTTCTAATTGACAATCAACAATGATTATGTTCTAGTCTTATTCGCAAGACAGTACTAGTATATATCTACCTTGAATTGTGGAAGAATTATCTATTTCTTGGAATGTCATGCATGCATGCATAATTGAATTTTTCAAATGTGAATGGAATTTTCAGTTGTTTGAACTATATGCATGGGATGTAGGAAAAATATTCAAAACAACTTATGGTTATGTTTAAGAGTCAGGCCACATAAGATACTAAAGGATATTAATCCTTAGTGTCGTGAGAATAAAAACAAATCTTATAACTGAATTGTTATAGCATGCTATGCGTCATATTGAACGAATGACTTGAAATTAATGTTGTTCGATTTTTTTAAGATCTATAACAAGTAATGCATGTAGGAGGAAGATATGATTACTTGAGTGGCACAGTTACATATGTTGTCTTCATGTGTGAAAGAATCACACTTTCTCATAAACGCGACTATGATAAAATGAGGAAAGAAATTTACCATGCTTATTAGAGAATATGTGGTTAATTAATCGCAGTCAAAGATTAAACTATGGTCATCATGTTATAAAAAATAGATTATAAATTGTATTATTTCTATGAAAAGACATACATAAATAAAAATCCCACCTAATACTTAATGGGGTTATTATATAAAGAAAGAAATGTTAAACCTTGGTAAGGTAAATGGTTCATAAGTAAAAATTCAAAGGGAAATTATATACCTCATGGGAGGTTGGGGGTTAAATAATTGGGTTCCACCCTAAGTATTATACCATGGTAAATGTTTTCATGAAATAGTACTATGATGGTGAGAACATGTTATACTATAAGACTATATAACTTTACAAATTGTCTTTCAATTTAATCCTTTGATTAATGCATCTACATACAATGTGATTTGTTCTTTAGATGGAATAAAATGTGATTAAATGTTATGGACCACTTGGTCAATTAAATGGTATCCAAAAACCTATTTTATTAAGCTGGTGTCATACCAATTGAAATGTATATTTAGTACCAAGCAATTTTGGGAGGTTCCTTTGTTGCATTGCATTAATAATGTTTCTCAATAGCATAAGAAATGTTGCATAATCCATAAAGGAATTCATAAAATGGATAAACGATTTTTTAGTTAAGTTGGATTTAATGTTAAAGAGGAGGAGCTAACATGTAAGTACCCTAAGATCATAAGTACCTACAACTAAAAGGGTGCAGGATTGAAAGTAGTAACACTTTCATGTATAATTCATGAAGGGGAAATGAGATTTTATATACCCTAAATTATGCATGGCCAACAAGTTGTTAGGGCATGAAAAGGGCAATAGTAAATAATACGGGATGAATTAATTAAGAATGAAGTATGATTTAATGAATATTAAACTTATAATGCTATGAGTTCTTGTTTTTCTTTAGAACATTAAAGTGAAGTTATGATTAAGATGAAAATATATATGAATACAATATTATGCTAGTTATATTGTGTTACAACCAAATGAAATCTCAAAATGATATGCACTTGACATAGAAATTTCTTGGATTACAGAAATGAACCATGCTCATGGGAATTCCTTATAAACTAAGCATTGTTGTTCTATAGATAAAGGAATGTTTGGCATGATTCTAACATAGTGGAAAACCTGTGGTTAAAACTTATGTCATGTAGGTGATACCATGAGGATGGTATGATGGGTTGTAGCATAGATGGTACTATGTACAATAGTACATATGGTACTCATATGATTACCTGTGTTACATGATTTAAATAGGGTGTGTATATCAATGCGTATAGTATACCTTGTGTGAAGGTATGCATGAAGACATTGGGTAGATGTCTAGCAAGCAACTGACCTGGAGGTTGCATAGAAGAAGGAAATTAAGAAGTGGTTCAAGGACAAGTAACCATGGTTAATTGCAGTTTGGCATACATACAATTATGATGAATATACATGATGAAAATATATAATGAATATATATGGTTATTTGAACTAATATGTTATGACATTGCAGGCATATTGATGTGGAAAATATGCTAACAAATGTGTTGTATGCAGAGAAACTACAAGAAGCACGTGTTTGACGAGAACACAAAGGCTTGGAAGAATGCGAGAAGAGAACATGCATTCTTCAGATAAAATGAAAAATGAGCAATAGTTTCTTTAGTAATATTGAGTAACAGATCGTGATATTTATCAAAGTTAAATTTATGCATCTATGAATTCTCATAGATGGTTTAAAAACAATGTAACATGTAACTATGGAAGGAGATATGCTCGGAGCACTCCTTGTAACTAATTTACATTGGAAGGTTTGCATGAGATGGTGAAGCCATGAGAGGTGTGGATTCAGAAACTAGCTAGCTCTCAACAAGGACATGATGCATTGATACACCGAGGACGTGTAAAGTTTAAGGGGGGAGTATGTAACACCCCTCCCTTGTGTGTTAAACTATTGTAAACCTAAGCTGAGGAAATCTTGCTGTGATACCCCTCCTTTGTGGGTTAAACTATTTTAAACTGAAGTTGAGGAAAGCTAGATATGATATGTACTATGAAAAGAAAATATGTTATTAAATAAATTAATAAAATAAATCACTTGGAGGGTGGAGCACCAAGAGAAGAGATTTTTTCCAAATCCCATTGAGCAATGGGATAGAGAAAAATATTTCATGATAAATCTTCTAGATGTGATTCTAGATAAGCTTGGAAAGATTAGAGATCCATCGAATGGATTGGAGATAAATATCCATCGAACATAAAAGCTTTGCAGGAGATAAAGACAAGATTTTATGAGGAAAATACTCATGGGATATAAAGATGAGCTTTTCTGAAAAAGACCTAGGCAAATGGAAAAAAATCCATAAAATTGGGACATCGCTAATGGAAACTAAATCATGAAAGAGGGTGTTAAATAGAGAGTGCATTGATCAAATGAGGACAGTTGATCCTTGGCAAGAACCTAGGGTCGGGGGAATTATAGGTGATTCATGGTTGGGTGGTGGTGCTCACCTCTCCAACTTAGGTTTTAATTGGTTTCATATGCCTGAAATGTTTTGTATGTTGATTCTTACACTCTCTCTCTATTATAGTTCGAGTTTGTTTATTAAAAGAATTCATAAGTTTCTTGGCCATGACATTGTTTGAGTGAATTACATATGCTTATGTAATAATAGATTTACTAGTGTTTCGCTCTATTTTGATGGGATTTACTTGCATGGTATGTCTTTTATGTTAATCTGTGCTTTTTATGAGGTTAAATCATTTGGAGTAGATAAATTTAACCATGACCTATTTTCTTATGCATGTTGCATTCTAGTGTGAAGTTAATTGTAGAAGTATATTGAGTGGGTAAGAGTTCTAGTACCCATTCATAGTAGAATTTGCACTTGACAATTATTCATAAATAGATTAGTCTGTTAATTTTTTTCTTATGAGAATGATTGAAGTTGTATACATGTAACTCCTTTTACATTCAAGAGAAGAGTTAATAGGGGAAGCATAATATGTAGTTGTAAATACTAACTTTGTTTATGAGGAGATCATAGATAAATATACATGATCATCTTGTATTTAATAAAGGAATATAGTATGCTTATAATTTCCTAAATTTGTAATTTCTTATGCAAGAAGAATTGCTACAGAAATAACATTTCTCATTGTATGTCCATAGGTTCAATTATGTGTGTTTGCTTGTCAATAAGGATGCCTCCACTTAGGCTAATTCTAGCTAGTTATGTATGTGAATGAAAGGTTGGCCAATAACATATTAATTGTGTACAGGACTATGATCATGATGTACTACCATGATAGGTACAGTAAACTTAAATTAATATCCATTAATGCTTGCAAGAGTTATTTCAGAGTTTTGATGGTTGCATGTCATGATTAGTTCCCTTTATTAAGCTTAAGAGCTAATCTAAAGAGTGTGAAATATGGTTCATTATCTTATTCATATTCAGTAGCTAAGATATTGAGTATAGTTGCGTGGATGATTAGTGTGAAAGTAATGATTGGTTAACTCCACCTATGAGTCCATTGAAATTTAACTATAAATAAAAGAAATTTTTAATTAATGGAGCCTAGTACCCATTTTGAGAGGGTAGGCCCAAAAGGGTAAGTTACAAAAAATAAATAATAATGAGAAAAATGACATCAAATAATACTCCAAACTTCATTTTTATTCAAATTCAGAGGCCTCTTTTCAATTTCCAAGACCTCCCTTAATTTAACTTGCAGTGATGAAAATGATGAATAGTGGTAATGACTTTAGCTTCTTCAATGCATATATGATGATTTGTTTTTCTTCTGTATTCTATGTTTTGCCAAAATTGATGACCTAAACCTACCATGATTGATTTCATATCAGAGACATACTCATGAATGCTTTGATTAATAGAGTGTAACCATGACAGGCATAAAAGTAAAAAAAAAAAAAAAAATCAATAAAAATATTTTTTTTACCATTAAGAAATAAAACAAACCATTATCGTAATTAACTAATAATTCACCAACAATACAATCACATAGTTAATCACGTATGACTGAAAATTTAAATCTTATCAATCATTGAGTGGTTTATATTCTAGGTTCAGATGTATATCTTTCGAACTTCCTTCTGTGCTCGATTAGATCTAGTTCGAGTCACCCTTCCTTTGCTACCACCATATAGCTTTCAATGATAATTTGTTGAGAATTAACTCATTGTTTAAGGGTTTGATTATTTAAATCATTCACACATTTCTATAAATTTTGTGATCTCCCAGTTAGCTAAATATTGTGCTCGATTAGATCTAGTTCGAGTCACCCTTCCTTTGCTACCACCATATCGCTTTCTATGATAATTTGTTGGGCATTAACTCATTGTTTAAGGGTTTGCTTATTTAAATCATTCACACATTTCTGTAAATTTTGTCATCTCCCACTTAGCTAAATATTAGTGTAGGTGATTGACAACAGCATTAACTCGATTAGATCCTCATTACGTGTCTTTAATGCCCAGTTTATGGTGAGGACATGTCGTGAGGCCATATGACATGTAATATCCTTCAGACAACGTATTAATGTTTTTCTATCCTCTTAGTTGGTTTAGATACAATTTAGCACCAAGTTACCAAATTAACTTAACAACAATGGATTTACGAGCTCACTTAAGGGTTTACGGTATCCATGTTACACATGGAGGTGACAATTACTGATCTATTCCAAAGGACTATAATTAGTGGGTACAAAAATATCTGTCAAATTTTATCAATATTTTGAATTTCCATGATTTTCGAATTAAAAAACAGTTAGTTAAACTAATACTAGAATTAATTAGATTTAATTAACTATATAAAAATTGTTTTAAATGTCTTTTACACATGTACTCTTCCCATCATAAAAACAAAGTATTGTTGGTATTCTGAAAAATGATAAAGTAAACACTAAAACCCTTCGAATTAATTGGACATAGTTAACTATATAAAAATTGTTTTTGATGTCATTGAACGATATACTTTTCCATAAGCAACTTGATATACCTAAGTAGTATTCAGTTTAATCTATTTAAGTAGTACTCAATTTTACATCATGCAAATAAATTAATATCATAAATTATCTCATTTACCCATTAAAATAATTAACATTTTATTATATCATATTAAAATAAAATTAATAGATTAATACTTTTATAATACAATTTAGGGTGAATATAATACTATTAGTGTGGTGTTTTTTTTAACTATACAATAGTTTAAACATTATTTACCATATCAGAATTTATATAAAGGATGATTCAGTAGGGCGAAATATTTAAAATAAACTTTAAATTTAGTAATATAGTAATATTGAGTGCACATTTAATATAATAATATAACAAAACAAAGAAATATTAAATATACTATATTATAAAAAATTAATAATGTAAAGAAAATTATGCAATAATTATTAAATAGATATTTAATTTAATATTTCAAATTTAAATAATTTTTTGTTGAAGTAAAATATTGATTATAATATTTTAATATAAATATATATAATTTTATACTAACATTTCAAAAATACTAAAATAAATATTTTTTAATACATAAAATAAATTACTAAAAAATTTATAATGTATTTGTAATGAAAAACAATTTTTTTTTCATTTTAACTCAATGAGAAGGAAGAGGTCTAGAAACCCCTGTTGCTCTTAATTTGTTTTTTTGCATGATTTGGGGATAGTTCAATAGAACCATAGAATTGGGAAAATTTTTCTTTTGCATGTAGGAACCAATAAATATTTTTCTTTTTTTTTTCTTTTTCTTCTTAGGTTTTGTAGAGCTCTATGCTTTGTGGTCCTCATCTGGTGCAAGAAATTTCTTCGCTTAATGTTTATGTCAATGTGGAAATTTTATGCTATGAAAAATATTTTTAGGAGAATGGTTTGGGTTCAAGGGGCAACTTCACAATTTGCATAAATGGATCCCTAAGACATGGAAGCCCCTTTTGAGGAGAGGCTTCTTCACTATGGTTTTTAAAATATTGTAGACAGAAGGTTATCTATGAGGTTGGGTCATGGTTTTGGGGGGGCACTAGCCTATGCATGTATCCCTCTACTCTCACTTTTGATCTAGTAAGGACATCCATTTATACAACCCTAGTTTGGGTAAGACTCTTGAACCTTCCCTTGCATTTCTAGAATCACACATGGCTTTCCCCCATTGGGAAAGCATTTGGAAAATTCTATCATAGTTGTCATGAAATAGAATAAAAGTTCAAGACTACTTATGTCGGCATTTGTGTGAAGACTAATTTTAGCAAGGGTTTTCCCACAAAAATTAATTTGATGACTCCAAACTATGTTTGGGTCCAAAATATCAACTATGAGAATATCTCATTTTGGTGTAGAGAATGCTAATGATGGGGCATGTACATAAAATTTCTGGAGCAACCTCTAATAAAAGATGATCTGAAAAAACCTGAAGGCCCAAATGGTTGGAAGGTGCACAAGGTGACTACTATACTATATTCAAATAAGAAGAGCTTCAGGAAAGAACCACAAGACAAGAAGGAAGAAAATTCATTCAAAGAATCCAAGTAGGAAAATATGCTTGCCAATGTGTTTCCTTTAGTTCCCATTAAAGATTCCCTAGATTCAAGGTTAGTAAAAAAGTAGCAAACCCTCATGGAAAATGGATTACCTATGGAAACCACAAGCAATCTCACTTCTTGGGAAAATTGGGTGGATGAAGAAGGTTTTAAGAAAAATACCATGCAATTGTTGAAAATGAATGAAGGGAATTTGTAGAACATGTGGGTTGGATTGAAGGTAGGAAGAGAGGAAAACTTTTTTCTGAGAGGAGAACTTTTTTTCTCCAAGAAAAACAAGAAGTCATTCTAGATCAAAATAAAATTATAATGAAAAAGAGAATGTAAATATGTTTGTATTTTGGGGGTCTTTCGGAAAGTATTTAGTTGTAAAGGGACTCAATAATTTGTGTCATGGGGAACTCTTTTGTGCTCAAACTCAAACCCATAAGTAAGGCTCGAAACATGTAAAGGTCCGCTATCCTATTCTAGAGATTTTTTAATACATATTTCTAAACTCTTTCATTTAGAAAATATAATTTTCTTTATTATTATTATATGTATATTTCAACTGATAATATATACATGTAATTTCATAAAACAATCATATTGTATGAGTTTAATATATTTATGCTTACATGTAATTCTTTTAATATCTATCCCTTAGAATAGATATTAAGAGTAGCACAAGTTCTTCAAAATGAATATTAAGAACACCCTATACCTATCTTAACTCTAGATCTACCAAACACTTAAACATCAAATCACTTTTTCATCATAAAGTAGTTTGCACCTCAATAGATTTGATCCCTCTAAAGGCTTGGTAATCTAGATTTAAGATGAATTTAGGTTGGTAAATTATAGATAGATAGATAGATAGATAGATAGATAGATAGAGATATAGATATATATACCATTGGAAAAATCATAGGTTCTAAAAATCTCAGCAATGGTCAATTCACTATTATATCTCAATTTTAATTGTAATTATTAATTTTTTTTAATTCAATTCTTTATTTTGTTTTATTTTTCTTTTTATGTAATTTGACCTAAAATCAAAATGTTATATTTATGTGGTGTTATTTTAATTATTAATTTTATTTTTTAATTAACTTTTATTTTATTTATTTTATTTATATTTTATATTTTATTTCTTTTGTCAATTTATAGAATTCAAACTGTTTACAAGAACATGGCATTCCAACATCTCTCACATACTATCCTAAGACACACATAACTAGCAATAAAACAAACATCTCTCTTCCTTCTTATAATCATTCATTTTCTCTTTCTCACTTTTTCTCACCCTCTTACCGTCCTTGTTTTCCTCTCTTTTCCGATTCTAATAATTTAGTTTTGATGTATAACTATATTTTATTCTTATTGTAATAATCAATAATCTTTAAATAAAATATTTATTTCTGAAGTTACAAATAACATCACTGATTTTTATTCCATTACCAAAATAATATCAAATACAAATCTCAATGCCTTATATAAAAATTATATGAAAACCTAAATATTTGAAACTAAATATTTGTAATTTAATAATAGTATCAATTATCGAGTCCATGAGATTTTGGATTGATGGTGGATGGGTGTTTTGTTAAGGTACTTCAAACCCCATTAGATATTTAGCCCCTAAAAAATAATATTATCCATTATCAAAAGTTTCTCACCCCTTCTCTCTCCTTCTTATCTGACGCTATCCCTTGACTTATTATTTTTATATCATTTAATGGTTTCATATTAATTGATTTTCAATCATTTAACTTTATTTCAATTTTAATATAATAATTATTAATCTCGGGAAATATAAAGGGTATGCATTCATCTACATTTCTAGTTATGCTTTTTTCACCTATCAATTTAATTAATAAAAATGTTATAAGGTGAAACAAAAATAAAATATATATAAGGTATTTTTATGGGGAAATTAGCTATGAGTTTTAGCTCATATTTCTTAAGGTGTGATAGCGTACATTGGTCTTAATGGACATTAAACATTACGACATTAAACATTACTATCATCATCATTGATAATCTATGGTACTAGTAAAGTAGACATATATTTTCATTGTGGAATGAGTTATCATTTTTCATACATTTAGTATTGATAAGTTATGATATTAGCCTATAATATTGCAAACAATAACATGAATCTCCATGATTAAAAATCTTCCTTCATATATTAACTTCTTTTATAATTAAATTATAAAATAAAATAAATTATAATTTAGTTTATTATTATGAATTGATAACTTATATCAATATCCATCATAAGAAGTATTTTGATTATGCCCTCATTGTTTTCCACCTATTTATGTAATAAGTAACTTTAGCTATAAAATTTGACATTAATTTAACAAGTTCTAAATGTTTTAAATATTCCTTCTTAAATAGGAGACAAAGGAATCTAATGAAATATATGAAAAAAAAAAAAAAAAAGAAAAAAGCAAAAGCACTAAGTAAAAATGAAAATCCGAATATTGTTGAACTATCTTTACTTGAAAATGACATGGGAAACTTTTTGTGGACCGGTTTCTAACGATCTAGTCGGTTCTAGTGTGGTTCTAGTTTTGAAAAACAATTTTAGAGGGGCCTACTGTGGTTTTAGTTTTGAAAAGTAATTTTAGAGGGGACTAGGTGAAAAATTAAGATTTAGATCAAGTAAAGATTCAAAGAAATTAAATTAATTTAACAATGTCAAAATTAATTTTAAAATGGTAAAAGGATTTGGTCAAATATTAAGATATAAAATAAGTAAATAAATTTAGATTAAAATATAAATTAAATTAATTTAAATAATATTTTAATTAATAAGGTTAATGAATTAAGATTATAATATAACTAAATATGAACTAAATAAGTTATTAAGTTTAGTCAATTTTTAAGTCAAATTTTCATAATGAGATCAAGCCTCACAACAATTAAAAAAAATAAATAAATGAAAATGAAAAAAATTAATTTGGAATTATATATAATATATTATATATGAACAAATTTAATAATAAAGCAGGTTAAAACTTCTAAAAAGTTCAGATCCAATAATAAATAATATAAAATCACTTGGAATAAAGAAAAATAAAAAATCCATAAACCAAAAATAAAATATTCAATTCAAAACTTAGTTAAAATTGAAAATTAAGATTAATTATTATAAAGGAACAAAAATAACCAAAAAGACCTAAAATAAATAAAAATATTAAATAACAAAAAAATAACAAAATAAATAAAATAGTGTTAAATAATGAATTGAATAAAAACTATTAATTAAAATAATATATTATTATATAAATTAAATATTCCTAATAATAAAAGTCAAACAAAATAAATAATAATAAGAAAAAAACCATGAAAAATACTACTCCCAACCTTGATTAGAGATTCACAGGGCTTTTTTCAATTTCCAAGGCCCCTAAATTTCTGTTGATGAAAATGATCAATCAATCTAGGCAATGACTTTAGCTTATGTTTTGCCAAAGCCTAAAAAGTGAACCTTTCATGATTGATTTGATATCAAGCACATGCTCATGAATCTTTTGATTAATAGAATATAAAGATCAAACTTATGAAAATAAAATAAAATAAAAAATTGCAAAACTTTTTTTTAACCATTAAAAAATAAAAACAAAAACAAGCAATTATCCTAATTACTTAATCATTCACCAACAATCACACAGTTAATCACAGTTAGTCTTAACAATGTTTACATACTGATTAGTGCACTCTGAGTGGTTTATATTCTAGGTTCATATGTTATATCATTCGAACTTCATTTTCGAGTCGCCCTTCCATTGCTACCACCATGTCGCTTTCTATGATAATTGGGTGGGCATTAACTCATTGTTTAAGGGTTTTATTATTTAAATGATTAGCACATGCTTGTGATCTCCCACTTAGCTAAATATGGTTTAGGTGATTAACAGCAACATTAACGGGCCTTTAATGTCTGGTTTACGGTGAGGACATGCAGTCACACCGTATGACACTACTGTAATACCCTTCAAACACCGTATTAATCTTTTGCTATCCTCTCAGCCGGTTTAGATACGATTTAGCACCAAGTTGCCAAATTCACTTAACAATTATGGCTTTACGAGCTCACTTAAGGTTTTCAGTATTGATGCTACACATGAAGGTGACAATCGCTGGTCCATTTCCCAGAAAGACTCTTCCACACTCAAAATCTTATATGCTCTCAGATAGGTATAAGCAGGGGTTAAATTTGACGCCCGTATGTCCGTATTTCGCATTTTTACCCGTAAAATACGTTTTAATTTAAAACTTCTCAAATTGCCATTCATTTTCAAAAACGTCATATTGACGGGCATGTTAAAAAATTAAAAGTTTTAAAAAAAAAAATTATAATTTTTTTTTTATATATATTTAATATGGTGTGAACAGTGTAATGTTACAAATTTATAATCTCCACAAGCTCCAAATTCCAGACTCCGGCCAGGTTAACTTGCAGTCGTACTCACTCCATTGAATTCACAAACATAGGGGTGATTTTAGGGGCGAATGTTCGCCTTTTTCCGAAATTAAGGAGTTTTAAATTTTTAGTGGGCTAATATTTTGTATCATAGTACATTTTTACAAATCACCTCAAATAACCCACCTTATTTTAAGGGAGAGGGTAAAAAAGGTAAACTTTAGCCCTTGAAATTAGGAGTTACAACCTTACATTCGCCCATTTTCAAGAATAAGTTTTATT
>APFE030323325.1:0-24828 GCA_000404065.3 Pinus taeda
GATTCTGAAGCTTCTTATCACATGACCAAAAACAAAGCCATGTTTTCTTCTTTAAATGATTGTAACACCAAAAATATATATGTTGTGATGATAGATCTCTTAGTGTTGTAGGGACTGGAACTGTTCATATAGACAATGGTCAATTTAATGATGTATTATGTGTTCCAACCTTATCCTGCAACCTTCTATCTGTATATCAGATAACTCATTCAGGTGAAGGAAAATCGTTGAATTTTCACCTCACGATGTTGTAATCAAGGACCTAAGAGATCCTAAACAAATTCTAGCTACTGGCATTGCTGATGATTCCACAAGGTTGTATAAGTTTAACAACTTTGGGTCATCAAATCTTCCCTCAGTATTTGTTGCTCATAATGATGAAGTGAGCAAACTTTGGCATGAGCGATTTGGTCACTTAAACTATCGCTCCTTCAGCATCTATGTAAAGAAAATATGGTGACAGGTCTTCCTATGGTATCTTGCAGAGATGGTGTTTGTTCCGGATGTGTACTCGGAAAACATCATCGGGACAGTTTTGAAAAACGTGCCTTTTGGCACGCCTCAGCCCCTTTACAGCTTGTGCACCGTGATTTATGTGGTCCACTTCCTGTTGCTTCATTCTCTGGCTGCAAGTATTTCTTAACTTTCATTGATGATTTCTCCAGACGCACTTGGGTATACTTCTTAAAACTCAAGAGCGAAGTATTTAACACCTTTTTGGCCTTCAAAGCCTTTGTTGAAAAACAATCTGGACATCAAATTCTTAAGCTAAGAACTGATAATGGTGGAGAATATTTTAAAAACACATTCATCAACTTTTGCACCGAAAATGGAATTCAAATGCAACATACTGTTCCATACACTCCACAACAAAATGGTGTAGCTGAAAGGAAAAATTGCACCTTAAAGGAAATGGCTAATTGTATGCTGCAATCTGAAGGACTCAGTCTTAGTTTTTGGGCCGAAGCAATTAATTGTGCAAATTATATAATAAATCGCACTCCTACTAAGGTTCTAAAGAATATCACTCCAGAAGAAGCTTGGGGTTCCATTAAACCAGATGTAAGTCACTTTCGTATTTTTGGAAGTGAAGCATGGGCCCATATTCCAGATGAAAAGCATAAAGCTTTAGAACCTAAGAGTGAGAAATGTACTTTTGTTGGATATTCTGAAGATGTAAAAGGTTATAGACTTATTCCATTTTAGTCCAAAAATGTTATCATTAGAAGAGATGTAAAATTTGATGAAAATAAATCGGCCTGCGAGCCTAGTCCGGCGGATGTGCCACCTCTTCCTATCTCTTCTACTTTTGAAAACATTTCTTTTTCAGATGATGAAAGTGAGGATGACAATCCTCCCCCACCTTCTCAGGATCCTCAACTTCCAAGATGGGTCCGTGCTACTCGGGATGCAGCAGGTGATCTTGCCCGTGATCCTACAGATCAGCGACGTACACGTTCTCAGTTTGAAAGAGCCTCTTCTTTACTGGCTCAAGCTCCAGTAAATCATGATCCTGACACTTTTGCAGAAGCTTCAGGACATCCACATTGGGAAGTAGCTATGAATGAAGAATATCATTCATTGTTGGCAAATGATACATGGGATCTTGTTCCTCTACCAAAGGGACGCAAACTTGTTAGATGTAAATGGGTTTACAGAACAAAGTATGGACCAGATGGGAAAGTTGATAAACATAAAGCTCGTCTTGTTGCTAAGGGATTTTCACAGGTTGAAAGCATTGACTACACTGAAACCTTCTCCCCTGTTGCCAAAATGAACTCTATCCGCCTTGTTCTTTCCCTTGCTGCCTCTTTAAAATGGGAAGCCCATCAGATGGATGTTAAATCTGCCTTCTTGCATGGGGACTTGCATGAAGAAATCTATATGGAACAACCCATTGGCTTCATCCAAACAGACTCCAGCCTTGTATGTCGACTTAAGAAATCTCTTTATGTTCTCAAGCAAGCTCCTCGGGCTTGGTATGCCAAAATGGATAGCTTTCTTTTAGAATCTGGCTTTTCTAGGTGTTATTCTGACAATACTGTCTACACCAAGAAAGTGGGCAACTCTCTTATCATCCTTGTTCTTTATGTTGATGATCTTATTCTTACTGGAAGTGATCCCAACCTTATAAACCATGTGAAGTCCAGCCTTAAAAAGAAATTTGAAATGACAGACTTAGGACACTTACACTATTTTCTCGGTCTTCAAGCCTTGCAATCCAAGGAGGGTATTTCCCTTTCCCAGTCCAAGTATGCTTGTGATATTCTTCGTCATTTTCACATGGAAGATTGTAAGCCAGCTCCTTCTCCCTTTCAGTCTGGAGTCAAACCTTCAGTCTCTTGTACTTCTCCTGAAGTTGATGCTACCTTATACCGTCAACTTGTAGGAAAACTCTTGTATTTAACCCATACTCGTCCTGACCTTTCCTTTGTTGTTTGCCTTGTTGCTCGTTTTATGCAAAACCCCCGTGAAAGTCATTGGAAAGCAGCTAAAAGAATACTTCGTTATGTTCGAGGTACAGTACAGTTTGGGATTCATTACAGTGCCAAGGCAGCTCCTCTATTAGTTGGTTTCACTGATTCTGATTGGGCTGGTGACCCTGATGATCGGAAGTCTACTGCCTGTTATGTCTTCACTCTTGGTTCAGGACCTATTACATGGGCTTGTAAGAAACAGGCTGCCATTTCTCTTTCGTCAGCAGAAGCAGAGTATCGTGGTGCCATGGAAGCTAGTAAGGAAGCCTTTTGGCTTCGTCAGATCCTATCAGAATTTGGCTTTGAGCAGCAGCATCCGACTACACTTTGGTGTGATAATCAAAGTGCCATTCAGCTTTGCAAAGATCCAGTTCAGCATCAGCGCAGCAAACACATTGAACTTCACATGCACTTCATCAGAAAGCTCATTCATGACCATGTTCTTGACGTGCAATATTGTTCAACAGATGATCAGGTTGCAGACATCTTCACAAAGGCTCTCACAGAGGCGAAGTTCACTAAACTTCGATATATGCTTGGAGTTCAGGAAGTTGTCACTAAGGGGGGATAGGCTCTAGTGCCTCCTTCCTTCTCCTATTGTGTCATATTTGTAAATCCTTCAATCCTATCCCAAGTTGTTCTTAAGGGGGGATGTTAGGATATTCCGACACATAGGAAATACTTAAGTTCAACTTGGTCTAGTATAGAGTTAGGTAAAGTGTGTTTCTTTACCGTTGTACATTTTGTAACTTACAATCCGACGGTCACGATATGTAGTGATCCGACGGTTCATTCTCTCCTCGGTATTACCGACACTTGATCCGTGGCTTGACACCCGATTGGTCCATGAATTCTATTTAAAGCGCATGGAGGGTCATTTGTAGGTTAACCGTGCATGAGAGAAGCTTATGTAAATTTTCATTCTTTTATTAATAAATTGCCTGTAGTAGCCACGTTGGCGCAGGCCGTGGACTGTTTCCCTCTCTGAGGGTTTTAACCACGTCAAAATACTGGTGTATTGATCTGTGATCTGTTTGTGAGCGGTGTCCTTCTGGTGTTCTGTCTGAGGAACTTACCCTGTAAATTCTTACAATTATAATGGGGAAAGTAGAATTTTGTAGGGAAATAAGAAGACTACATTAGTGAGGATGGTAACAATTATGTAGGATAAACACAGTTGAGGAAGGGATTTGTAATGTTTGCAGTCCATATTTCCAATGAAAAGCATAAGGATGTTGAGGATGACGAAATATTTGAGATATAATTTGTATTACAATAATTTTAAGATGTGTTTCCAGTAAATATTCTAGAGTTTCCTCCCCATAGGGAATTGGACTTTTCTATTGAGTTGGTACTAGGAGTAGCACAAGCATCAAAGAAACCTTAGAGGATGAGCACTCTAGAGCTAGTGGAATTGATGTTGTAGTTGAAGTAAATGTTTGAAAAGGGTTACATTAGACCAAATGTATTTCCTTAGGTTGCACCAATATTGTTCGTAAAGAATAAGGATGGTATTACGAGGTTGAACATTGATTACAGGTATCTTAACAAGATGACTATTAAGACTAGGTGCCCATTTCCAAGGATTGATGACTTGTTTGATTAGTTGAAGGGAGTAGTAGTGTTCTCGAATATTGATCTGAGATCAAAATGTTTTCAGGTACACATAACAGAATATTACATTTACAAGATTTCCTTTAGGACTAGGTATCGAAATTATGAGTTTGTTGTGGTTCATATTGGTTTGACTAATGATCCAACTAATTTTATGTGCTTGATGAATAGTGTATTGTGTCATTATTAGGACAAGTTTGTGATTATATTCATTAATAATATGTTCATATAACCTAAGACTGAGGAAGCAGATGTCGAACATTTAGTAGTGGTATTGAGATCGCTAAGGGGGCTTAAGTTGTATGGAAAACTTAGCAAGTGCAGTTTCCTTCACATGAAGGTACATTACTAATTGGGACATGTTGCTTCAAAGGAAGGAATAAGAGTGGATTCAAAAAAGATAAGGGCTGTCATGGAGTGGGTAGCTCCTAAGAATGTGGATGATGTCAGATCGTTTAGGGGGTTAGCAGGTTACGATAAAAGGTTCATCAATGACTTATCAAACATTTTATATCCTATTACATTGTTACAAAGAAAATGTAAGAAATTTGAATGGATAGAGGAATGTGTAGCCAATTTTGAGCAGTTGAAGAAGTTTTTGACAAATGATCCAGTTCTTAAGAATGCAGATCTAGATAAAGAGTTTATGGTGCATACATATTCTGAGGGGACTTGGTGGAGTCTTGATGTAGGAGGTACATGTGGTGTGATATGATTCTATGAAACTGAATAAGCATGAGGAGAACTATGTCAATCATTATCTTGAGTTGAAAAATATTATACACGCCTTAAAGATGTGGAGGCATTCTCTTCTTGGTGGGAAGTTTGTATTAATGAGAAATCATAGTGGGTTCATATATTTGTTTGACCAACCAAAACTCAATTCCATGAGAGCTATATGGTTGACCATGATCTGTGAGTTTGACTCTGAGGTCAGGTACATTAAAGGTAAAGAGAGAAAGGTAGCAGATGGTCTTAGTAGAAGAGTGCAGATGAACAATGTTGCAGTGGGGAGCTCGTATGGGAAAAATTTTCATGACTATATTTTATAAGTAGGACAACATGATGAAAGGTACAAGAAGATTAGGAATAGGTTACAACGAGGTACAAGTGATTAGGATGTGGACTATTGTCTCACAACATATGGTTTGGTGAGATTCAGAGACAAAATCTATATGTTAGATGACATTGGGCTCAAGAAGCTTAACTTGAGGGAGTTTCATGTTAGGTGATATTCATGTCACCTAGGATATCAAAAGACATTCACAGTAGTGAAGAAGTTATATTATTGGATGAATCTGAAGAAGCAAGTGGTAGAGTTTGCTGCTAGATTTTTGGAATTTTAACAGGTGAAAGCAGAGTGTAAGTGTTCAGGTGGGTTGCTTCAGCCTATTCTAATTCCAAAATAGAAATGGGAGATCATTTCCATGGACTTCATTATAGGCCTTCCAAGGAAATGGAGACAACATTATTATATCATGGTTGTGATCGATAAGTTGAGCAATGTAGCTCACTTCATTTTACTGAATACTACTTATTCAGCTAGTGAGGTGGGAGAAGCCTTAATCAGTGATATTGTGAGATTGCATGGTGTTCCAAATAAGATTGTATCAGAGAGGGATGATAAGTTCACTTCCAAGTTTTGTAAGGATCTATTAGCAGGTTTGGGGATAGAGTTGGCCTTCAGTATTTCTTTTCATCCGTAGACAAATGGACTATCAAAGATGGTCAATAGGATTCTATAGGATATGTTGAGGATGTATGTCATTCACCAGAAGAGGATATGGGAGGAGTACCTTCCATTGGTTGATTTTTCTTATAAAAATTGTTATTCGGATTCACTGAGTATGAGTTTGTTTGGGGCACTCTATGGTTAAAGTTGTAATTCTCTCATTAGCTGGAGTGATCCAGTGAATAAGGTAACTATTGGACTGGATATGTTGGCAAAAATGGAATAGGAAATGTAGTCTATAAATAAGAATCTAAAGGAAACACACACTAGGAAAAAATGGCTAATTAGTTACTAAAACAAGAACTAAAATTTGCATATAAATTACCATTTTTCAGTCAGTGACCAATAGTATATAATTTACAATATCTTATAATGCGACCAACTTTTAGCTGTTTTTAGCTTAGTCATTAATTGGTTGTCTCAATTTTATCATCTAGTAGTATATTTAGTCATTAATTTGGTCATTGATTTAGTCATTAATTTCCGTATTAATGACCAAATATACAACAAATATATTACTATACGATTACCCAATAAAACCAATTAATGACCAAAGAAATATGACCATAGCGTTGGTCATGTTATAAAATACTGTAAATTAACTAACAATAGTCACTTATATGAAAATTTTAGTCATCATTTGAAATGAATTAATGACCAAAGAAGTATGACTAAATTTTAGTTGTGTTATAAGATACTGTAAATTAGCTACTAATAGTCGTATATATGGAAAATTTACTCATCATTTTTAATAACAAATCTATCATCTTTTTTTTGTAGTTTCATATTCATTATATAAACAAATGATTTAGTAATTTTTATTCAATTCATTTAATTTCGTTCATAATTATTATAAATGACTAATTTAATCATATATTCATTTTATTTGTGTTCATCATTAATCAATATAAAGTACTAATTTAATAGTTTTAGATTGTTTTTATGTGGTCATTATTGATCAACATAAATTAATTAGTATGATTTTGCGACTAAATAATAATAACAATAAAATATTATGTAATGTGCATATTCATCTAATATGATAACACAAAGTTACATATTTTCATTACAAGGCTAAATAATATCAAGTGAAAATAAAAATAATTTCAACCACATATTTTGTTATATAAAATGTCAGGTATTACAATATGAGTTTCCAACTTAATATTGGTTTGACAACAATCTACACATGAAATATTGTTTCATCATTTCAAAACATTATAACTATGTTCCCATTGCAAGTGAATTCACCAACTCTAAATATTTGACCGCCAACCTAGATGTGCGTGCTTTATAGAAGATATTGGTTCTAAAGGTATCACTAGACTGGTTATCTTTCTCTCTCATTATTCATTTGTCACTCCAATTTTATTGTTCTCCTCTTTCTTCAATTCCTGCTTCTTACCATCAATATTGAGGTCCTCTCCTGAAAATGAAAGAAGATATGATGCAAAGTATAAGACATGAAAAATGATGAATACTTGAATATAAACTAAAGTATACTATAAAATATGTATACGACATATACATCAACATCAGTAATGTGAATACCATTTTCTGCCATAAAAACAAGAAACTCTAACAAGTTTTCTTGAGTTGGGGATAGTCACCATTATGTGGCAATATGACATGTATAAACAAGGAAAATAAAGCATCACCATAGAAAATAACACCTTAGTAACTTAATTATATTGAACATTCACAACAATCTTAGGCACAATCATGCCAAATAAGTTACATGTTAAAAAGTTGAAGTTGTAGGTAACTTGTTAAAACAAATAATCGATGTGATGTTTAACCCTTATCATTTTATTTGCAACAACATTTCATTCTCTAACACCTGAATTTGGTCAATTGTATAGACAACATGTGCTAAAATAACAACATGAAAGTAAACTTTTTTAATAATCATGAAAATATTTTAACACGAAACAACTAAAAGGATATTAATTAATATCATGTAATACTAAACTCATCTTCAATCTTTAGATGTTTTTTAAATGCACATGATACCCAATATCTTCAATTTCATAGTTAAAAGACAAAACAAAATCAAAAGAAACATTTCAAATACAATTAACCAATAAAGAGAGGATAACCTGGAATGAACATTGCAAGTATAAGAAATCTATTTACCAGTCCATAGCTATCATGTCTAGCATTCCTAAAACATTTTCTTCATGCCCAAAATAACTATGAGGTGGGAGAATCACAATATTAAAAACCATAGGACTCCCTACTAGAAAATTTTCCAAACATGATGGCTGAGGTGCCTGAAAGATATTCAACAACAAATGAATGATATCCAAGACATGCTCTGCATTGTATCCCAATCCTTTTTCCAATCCCATTTCCTGTAACATGCCCACATCAAAGTCAAGTAACAATAAAGAAAATGGATTTGCATTTTGTTTTTATCTTTTATATCTATGAACTTTGAATCTGATTTGTTTCAGGAACATATTAACTCATATTTAAAGTCTTCTTGTCATGAGAAGGTATCGATTAGAAAAATCAACCTTAATGAGGCTCTCAAACAATTCCTACAATATCGATATTTTTCTTGCTATAATATTTGGGGTAGAAAAAATGACATATCTACAAAAGAAAAATTCATATATTAGTTGTGTTCAAACTATGTATATGGTGTACTCATGGGCAACATTTTAATATGTTCTTCTACCTTTACCAAAGTAAATTGTAGCTTGGTTAAAATATATATCTTTTCATTTAACATCAATTTCTGCAAGATAAATCTCAAGCATTATTATTTTCCATTTCTCAACTTGCTACGAGTGATAAATTGAATGTCACATAAAACCAAGAGAAAACTTTTTTCTAACCAAAACAGACAAATGAATAATGCCTCTAATAAAAATTCACACCTCAGAAATTACTCTAGCACATGCATGGGCTAAAGCTGAGATTCTTTGAACCATCTTTAGGTCATACTTAATGGGATGTTTGTATGTTTACCGTGGTGTCATTTTTATGTTAAAATAAATATAAAATCCAAGTTATTATCATTTAAATTCAAGTATAATTCAAAAAAAATAATGTCATTGCAAGGTTGTGGAAAGAGAAACATATTTGTAATTAGGATTCTCTATTTTAATTTGTTTTGAATTGACTTTGTATTTGAATATATAATTTTCTCTTGAGTAAAATAGAAATATGAGAATTGAAATAGCCGAGACAATCCCAAACCTTCCTTCCATGGTTATCCATACCAATCTCCTGACCTTGTTAAAATAATGTGCTTTAAATTATTCAAGGAGTATAATGAATTTTCTACCAAAAAAATTTGTGGTCATCGTGATATTAGTTATAAGCTGTGCAAAAAAAGTTTTCAATTGTGTTTATCTCTAGTGGTTGTGAGGTTGTGGTCATCATGATATTAGTTATAAGCTCTGCAAGGAAAGTTGTCAATTGTGTTTATCTCTAGTGGTTGTGAGGAATGATTGTTATCCTTCCCACTAGTTACAATTCCCATAAGTGACTTGTTGAGCTCATAACAAGCATATTGGTGTAAACAAATTGAACCTTGTTTTTGACTCACATTCAACAACATAAATATCTTGGTCACCATTCGTTCTATTCACTCCAAAAACAATTGGCCAGTCATTACTAAGTGATGTCATAACTGACAATTGTGAATTATCTCCTAGCATATGGGTTGTTTCATCCTGGCATTCATCTACCTTACCAAAAAAATTGACTTATTTCTTTCATGTATTCAATCAAAAACATATATGGTATTAACAGAGTCAATTCAACTAAATCACCCATTTCTAGCATCTGACAAGGATCACTAACTATTTTGTGATTCACTCTTGGCCTCAACTCCTCTTGTATTGGCAAACCATTAGATGTAAAAAAGTGAACTACCATAACTTATTTTTCCGAGCAAATCCTTCACAATCAAATTTGGAGGTAGTTGTTGCAAAACCATCTATTTAAGAGAAATAGGCAATCCTTTATTCATGAAATTGATATGATGGTAGAAATTCAAACAACATACATAAAAAATTGTGTAACAGATTAGAAAATGAACTTCAAAACAAGTAGATTACAAATAAACTACATCATAATATGGTGTTTTTAAGAATACCATACTCACTTTATCATATTTCTTATAAGAAGGAGACTATCATTTGTGCCACATGGTGGGTTGTAAAATTTATCCATATGTGGGCAACCATCTTTATGGGAAGGAAAAGGTCAAGGTGGTCTCATGTCTACATCTTGGGGAGATAGTCATAGTTTGGTGTCCATAATCTCACTATTCCACATTATCACCCATCATGCAGACTCGACCATCTAAACAATAAAGGAAGAGTGTGTTTCCTCACCCTCCTTGTACCTCCAATGTTCAACAACTCCAAAATCAACTTGTTGATCAATTTCTTTAGTCTATATTTGTATTTCCAATGGAAAGCCATCATCCCCAAAAAAAACAGTATGCATACAGTGAAACCTAAAGCATTTGGATCACAACAAATGTTAGGAGAGTAACCCAAAAAATCCCATTGTTTTGTGCCTAACCTAATCTACAAATGACGCAACTTCAATAGAGTGCAATGATGTATATCCCAAATCAAGGAAACCTTAAAATATATAGCCTTTACATACACAAATGGTGTGCTAAATTAAAATTCCTATATTTGGGGAGTGGTAGCAATGCAAAAGCCTTTAAAAGGGGATGCTGATGAATCATGTAAGTAGAAGCATCTGTTATCCAACATATCAAATGGAATTAAAAAAAAAAATTAACAATATCTTATCAATAAATATTGAAAATTATGACACTGACACAATGAAAAACATGTCGATATGCCACCATGAAAAACTAGTTGATATGATTCGTGATATACCATTTAGGTTATACATTCTCCTACAATAGCTCAAAAATTTCATCCACAAATTTACAACAATTGATTTTAATGCCCTCTTTCATGAGAGATTTCTGCATCTCATTTTCTACTTTATAATGTATGATGATCATCAAGAACGGGGTTTGTTAAAAGAACCTCCCTCGCCTATAATACCACTATATTATCTCCCTTCTCATAATTTATTGACATCCTCGAACCTCAAGCCTTTCATCTAAGGTAAAAAGGTAAGGGAAAAAGGCAATCCAACCCCAACATTAGCTACGAATACTCTAAATGTTTTGGATGTGCCCAACACATCAATCAAATATAGGGATCTCTATGAAACAATCAGATTAATATCCAACAAACTGTTGCAGCAATGCCTCACACATACTTCTATATTTTGAAGGATAAATTTCGGAATTGATTGTCCATGGAACTGATCCCATGCCGGGTGAGAAGAAAAATATATATAAAACCAGGCCATGAACAACAAGCCAACCATAGATAATTGGACCCACATCCATTATACCAAGAGAAAAAATGATGGGAATAGTATTGCTCGAACGTTCACCTTTTTATTAGTGAGGTCTGAGGGCATTAGTTATGCCTATGTCCCCAATACGACACCCATGCTTATCCTTTTTTCAACTTGACATATGGGTTGGGAAAACCCAAGTGAACCCTCATAGGGAAGGACTCATACTCTATTGAACTCAACACTAAAATCAGGCCCTGATGGCTATATAGAGCTGATAAAATAATGAGTTTTAAGCCCTATATGATCGTTAAAGCCCTAAAACTTGCTATAATCATTCTTGGCTAGTTACCATTAGATAAGTTTTCATACCATGATTTAAAATATAAATTATTTTATTCAGGAAAGTATGATTAATGCTATGATGTATGGAAAGGTTGATGGCTTCACGTATTCTAAGACTACAATGGTATACATAGTTACGACAATGAGGGCATGGTAATCAAAGAAATAGA
Organism: Pinus taeda; assembly: GCA_000404065.3. Taxonomy (NCBI): domain Eukaryota; kingdom Viridiplantae; phylum Streptophyta; class Pinopsida; order Pinales; family Pinaceae; genus Pinus; species Pinus taeda. Next base: position 11,691 of record APFE030323325.1, read on the forward strand.
CATGCAACAAAAGAGTAGTTCTCTTTTTCAAAAACTATCTCATGGCATGATCAGTATAGTGAATACTTAAGTATCCCATCAACATAATGACAAAGGGATATAAAGAAAAACATGAAGAATCATGACAAAAAGTACATCACACAAATGATTCCACATCACATCAAGCAAGAATCCTAAAAACAGGCTAGAAACAAGATCCCTCATCAAACATCAAATAGGCGCCATTTAAAAAGAATTAAATGAGCACACTTCATACACCTCACATCCAGGCACCATATGAAGAAGAGGATGTCAAAATGATGAAGTTGTTCTTGCCATCAATCTGACAGCATCAAATTGCATGGAAATGGCTCCTCACAGATGAATGCTTACACCTACACTCTACTTAGAAAAGTGGATGAGAAATGAAATGGGAAAATGGAAAATATGAACACACCATTAGATTTGCGACATTGAATAGTGCAAAATCAACTCTCAAATTTCTGAATTATGAGAAAGTGGAAATATGGGGCTTAAGGGATCTTTTAGATTCCCCCTAGATTCCTCAAAGATTCCCTCCTCTAGGTCCTCTACAAATCTGTTGCTCAGATCATGGAACTGACTCCGCCATCAAGTTCGTGTCACTGAGAGGTGTAAGATCGACATAAAGTTTGTCCAATTTGGACACTACAAAAATTTCACCCTCCTAGAAATTTTTCTTAGTCATGGTTCCACTTGCATGAAAAATTAATTAAAAGAATATTGCTTCAAATTTTGTGTCTGCTCCTGGTTCCCACATGCTTTCTGGGTGCACTATGAAAATGAAGGTTTACATAATTTTTATGGGCAAATTTTAAAAAAAGAACCATTTGTCAAATTGTTTAAAGATTCGAATATTGTGGAGGAGATTGGGCAGTCAAACCCGACCTCCTCCTTTTTTTCAGATAGCTAAATATTTACATTTAAAAAAGGGGTAGGCTAGGCCCACCTTGGGTAGCTCGAACCCCCCACTTGTCACCGGTCTCTGTTTCTTTTTTAAGAGCTATGGTTGGATATGGTTGTGGTTGGGTTCGTGCCCCAAGGGCCGACCCACCACCTGTTCATAATGGTTTTGTGGCATGGGCGGGGGGGGGAGGGATCAGGGTTAATGGCCCGCCCCTCCATTAATAACTTATGTTCATAAGGATTGGGGTGTTATGGAGAGGCATGGGGTGGTGGGGGTGGTTTCCCACCACCCCCATTTTTATATATATATTTTTTAATTTTTAATGCTAATAAAGCAATTTTGAAAATCAAGGCTTTTTACCAATGGAGTCATTTTAATGAGGCAAAAATATCACTAGGACTCTGGCTAGAGTTGGCCGAATTCCGTCCGCCAGAAAATGTCCAAATTGTGTCTCCATTAACCTGTTGAGTCAACAAAAGTCAACCAAAACTTTGACTACCTCTATCTTCCTCATTTTGACTCTGATTAAAGAATTATTCACAAACGTGACCACGATGTCGAGATATTTAACATGAACTTGGTTTGATCATAATCCAAACACTTTGATTTTTTAGCTTTCATAAGCCCTCTTTATCCTGTGTGTGTCTCTTGAGCCACCTGGATCAATCTTCCCCACTGAGGAGATTTTAGACCTCCAAAAGCATGAAAAACAATCTGCAACTTTTCTCTACCTTGTCTACATCACAAGTTTCCTAAAAGGCCTTGCTTCCGTCTCCTTCACCTTTGTTTTTCGGAGCCTTAAGTGATGAGCCGACACCTCCAACCTCTGCAACCTATAGTACATTTTTTTGTAAATTACATGGTTGAATTTCATGACCAACTAATGACCCAACCATCTCACACTTGCCACGAGTTTATAACACATACTCGGTGGTCATGTTTACAAAACGATGGACGTAATACCCCAGTTATGAAAACAAGGCCAACATATCATTATTTCTTCAAGAAGTGATTGAAAACACATCATCATTGCAACACATGATTTACAATAATAAGGCCAAACACTATTGTTGCTATGAAAGTGATGGAAACATGACATCACTTTCACAATTTATCATGCAACACAAAATATGACCAGACATCATTGTTGTTGAAGAAGAGATGGAAAACAAATCATCACGTTTACATTTTAAAATGAAACAAATGATTTACAAAAGTATGACCATGAAGTGGTAACATATCTAGAAACCATTTTTCACTTATCGTTGTGAATGGGTCACCTCCTTGTGGTGGCTTTGAATATCGAACCATCATTTCACTTGGTTCATGCACCGACACTTTTTCTTTAAGGCGCTGCTCTGGATGGAGCTTCCAACATGTGGCTCTTTAATGGACACTTCTATTGCAATGCCTACAATAGGTCGTCTTCCTCCAGATCTTCTTAACATGTTTCTTTACCTACTGTTGAGAGAGTCTTTCACGCCTCATCCTTTTGTGTGTTTCCATTATTTTCCAACACGTAGAAAATATATGGTTATGTAATCCACAAAAGGTAGATGTTTTTTAATGCCATGGCTTACGCTCATCATTGACAACATGATTATAGCTGAAATGAATATTCAAATATCAAAAGTGGTTATACCTTTCCTTTCCATCTCTGTTGTAAGTATGGCGATGAGATCTTGCCTAGGCTCTTTCCCTACAATGCCCATGGCCATGGGATGATGAGGATGTGTTCCCATCATTCTCTTTCCTTGATGATTTCGATGATGTCTCGGAAGAATCTGACACCTTCAAGCATTTTCCCTCAGTGTATCTCAAGCTTTGGTTATTGAGATCTCTGCACAACCTCTGACGGTTTAGCACCATTACAGATTTTGGGAACTCGACATTATAAAGGTCTTGCACAACAACGTGGAATACAAATATATTCTCTAAGTGAAAAGGCAACAATGTTTACAGGGTTTGGATTCACATAGAGTGACAATGAGGCTTTGACATAGGAATTTCAATGCATCAAAGGCATTCCAATGCATAATCTTAGTGTGAGAGGTAAGCTTCCTGAAAATCTCAATCAATTCAAATATTCAAATATTCAACTACCATGTTCATGCAACAATAGAATGAATTCACTGGAATTCTCATAAGTCTCAATGGGCTCTTAATCTACAAGTGACAGTTTTGAATGAAAATGAATTTGATGGAATGCTCAATTATTTTTTAGAAGCTTGACAAGCTTAAGTGGGATACATTCAAACAATAATGTGTGCACATTCATATAATTTTATAAAGTTTATTATATGCATTATTTTGCCCCAATTGGGAGCATTAGGAACTGCATTGTGCAACTACACAAGTAAATTTTCATAGCATATTAATTGCTTTTAAGTTGAGTAACCTTTCCCCTCTAATCAATTCTCTTTATGCCAAAGTCCATATGGCTTCCAATGAGTCGCCAATGATTAGCCGTGTTTTATGTCATGCTTTTCTCCACACATATTTCGAGTAGATTCTAGCTCCAATAGATGTGTGGACACACTCATATTTTCAATTAGTTGTTGTTGTTAACACATTTTGGTTGCCATCACTTAGATAGAATTAATTTTCCACTATGAATAGGAACAAAACATTTATGAAAGGAAATTGAAGTATTTCCTTTTGAATACCTACAATTTTGTCAAATTGTGAAAGTAACATGAGATACTCGAACCAGCAACTATTTATTAAATATGTGGTCATTTTGAAATTAGTTTTTCTTCATAGTCTTAATGTGGGATTGAACCTTCCTTTATTTTTTTTTAAAGTCTATTCACATATGACTTGAGTGTGGTACATTTTCAGTGGATTTTAAGGGGTATCTCTACAACTCAATTAGGTCATTCCAATTCTTCCCTTAATTCTCTTCATTGTCTTATTTTTAGTATTGGTGTCTTACTTTATTGTAGGTATGCATAACTTCTTGGAATCAATGCATTTATTTTCATTTCATGTTATTGTCAATTTATTAAGGGATTTTAGTTCTAAGAGTTATACATACACGTGTGCCATTTTTTTCAACTATTTTGATAAGCCAATCTTCTTAATCACAAGTGAGGCTAATTGGAGTTTAATAGGACATCCCATTGTGTCGACGTTTCAAACCCCAAAGGGGGTCCATCATCAGGACAAATCAGAAAGATAGAAAATGAATGAAAGATTATTGAGAGAAGGAGACATCAACCTGGATGATGGACCCCCTTTGGGGTTTGAAAAGTTGACACAATGAACAAAAATCTGTGGACAATCCGGATCATACCACTGCAAAAAACTTCCACAGAAGACTAAAATATAATAGGACATCCCATTTCATGTTTCTCTTCGCATGGTTATGTACTTACTCAAATAGTGAAGATGAATAAAAATAATGTGATTTCCATGACACTAGAATAAATATGGTTAGTAATATTATTAGGTGTTTGGTTTCTTTAATAAGATCACGTTGAATATGAAGTTGTTTTTTGAATATCATTTCCAGTTGGGTTATTGTATTTATTATCCTCATATGCCGATTTTGTGATAGAATATCTTATTTTAATATTATATCAATTCAGGTTGTTGGCGTGGCCTTTTTATTTGCAATGATGTTGCATGCTCAGTTTCAGTGGAATTTCCATGGGAGATATGTTCTTACAGTGTAGTGCTCGCTCTAGTTGACTGATAGTGATATGACACTAACATTTATTTATCCCTAAGGCCCACACATTATTCTTTGAGGACCTCTTGTTGAGGATCTGAGCACATAATGATATTATTAGTGATTGGGATATTCATGGTTGTGATGTTTATGTATGTTCTCCATTGATATTATGATCAAGACGACATGAATGTTTATGTATATCATCTATTGGTATTATGATGATTGTAACGTTAAATGGTTAAGTTTGGTCTTTATTGAATTTATGATGTGATGGTAGTAAAGGATATGTATTCTTTCTATTAAAATCATGATGATGATAAATTTGATGAAAAGGTATATTTCTACTGATGTTACCATGTTGATAGCTTGATAGATATGTATGTTTCCATTGATATTTTGATGATGATACCCATGATGGATGTGTCTCCTATGTTACCTACTTTCATTAGTTCATGCTTACTATGAACAATGATGTGAATGACTAGGTGTCATTAATGATGTTATTATGACAATGAATAACACTGAGAAACCTTGTTACTGATGATTATTGAGTATGGCAGGAAACCACCAGACACACTAGCATATGATGAGTTGACAAAAACTAACGAGTTGACGACAACTGGTTTGATGAAAAGAATGTATATGATATTATCTTTGAAATTGAAAGTCAATTTTGAAACCTGCTATATATGTTTATCTATATTCTGATGAGATGTTAGTGGTTGTAGGAAGAGATTAGTTTCTTTACTGAATGATTCACATAGGGGTGATGGGGTTGTACAAGTGGATGGAATTACATGGGCGGGGTGGGACAGTGTCCCTAATCTCACCCACTAGCACTCTCGTTGTGACTTGGACTGGAAAGGTTGAAACATTTTCACCTTGAAGATCATGATGTCATGAAGGCAGGTCCCTAAGTTGGGTCAGTCATGAGAATTTTATGGGGGGATGTGCATCAACGCAGATTCCTTGATCCCCGACACCATTAGTCTCACTATAGCATGCACACACCTATACTTTCCCCTCGTAGTCACTGAATGTTTGAACGGCAAATGGTGTGGCACCTTCAAACTTCAATGGAATTTCTTGAAGGGAATGACCAGCTTGGCACCCTTGGCATCACAAATAAACTATTAGGCATGGCACCCTTGGAACTTCAAGGGAAGTTCTTGAAGGGAATGACCAAACTTGTCATCCTTGGAATCATTAAAAATAAATTAAATAATAAATATAATCAAGGAATGAAAAATAGGTAAATTTACGTCAAGGATAAATGTTTAGAAATGAAGGTAATTAAACCAAAAATAAAACTTGGGTTAAGAGGATCATAAGAAGAAATAAAATAGGTTACCTTAAAAACTCTACCCTTCCCATGTTGGAAAATAGTAAGTAGATTATGTAGTTTAATTAGCTAAAAGGGGAATGAGGGACATAATTTTAAGGATAAAGATTAGTCCTAAAATAGTTAAACCTAATTAAGATAAGAGGATGGTGAATTAAAATAAGATTAATAGATTAAATTATAGAGAAATGTAGAGAACCTCCATGTGGCAACAACCAACATAAGAATATCAATCTAAGAGATTTCTTGCGTTAAATTAGGGAGTAGATAGGGAATCAAATCTTGACTCATTAATTGACTTTAGTAACAAACACAAATTAAGGAGAAAAAAGGGGGGATCATGACACAACAAGGAGAAGAAATAGGAATCGTGATTGAGGTGAAGAAAATATTAGTTTTAAATTAAAATTTAAGTAATTAATTTTGGAGACCCTTGATGAGAGAGTGACACATGGGTGGGTGAATAATCAAACTATTGAAATATAACAAAAAAATATTTATTATGCATGACATGCCAAGTGTCACCTATGAGAAATTCTATAAACGAAGGGGCAAGCCATGGGAGAAGGGACTTTTGGAACCCTATTGTTGGATGGATGAGACTATGTCAGAGCAGTGATTACAAAGCTATAGTGAGTTTGGTGAGGTAGAGGATTTTAGAGAGGGGACTCTTGAGCCAAGGAGTTCTCTCCTCTACCAACTATGGCATTCCTCCATTGTACAACCCCATTGCAGCTCAGGGGTCCACGGGGAAGAAGATTACCCAAGGAGTACGCTAGGAGGTTAACCAGTGGGTCATCGCATTTGGATCAAGTACGACGTCATTCACTCTCGGAGGTGAGCGGCAATAAGGGAAGAAAAGTAATGGAAAATCAAGTGGAGTCTCATCTTCTGGTGAATGGTACATGTGTGTTGCAATATTATTTTGTATGGTTTATTTATAGCCTTAGTTAAATATATGTGAATTTTATGATATGTTTAGTGAAATGAAATTTAGGAATGTGTTAAACAGTTGCTGAATAAATTTGAATTCCCCAGATTTGTTTCTTTCTGTTTGTATAATTATTGTGGAATTGTTTTTTCATATATATATATATATATATATATATATATATATAATATATATATATATATATAACCCCAATCTTATCACATGCAATTGAACCCTTGAGACCTATGGGCTCATGCATTCATGACTAAAATAAATTACTATGGCAGATCAATTTTCTTTCGAAATAGTAATAATAATAATGAAACTCTTTTGTTCTAAATAAAAACAACACTAGGAAAGCTCCAAAATGGCTGAGAGGTATACGACAGATAATTTAACTTCTCTCCAACTCTTTTGTTCAGCATAAAAACAATGAATGGAGCTAAATATATAAATTGAGTTGCAATCACGTTTTAGAGATTTTCCAGGAACATAAATTAAATTTCAAGCTAATTGAAACATGGTTCAAATTTAAAAAAAAACAAAACCAGCTTCACACCGGAGATTTTCTTTTGCAGCATTCACAACTTTTAGTGGATACATTGGTCTCACAATTTCTAGGCACGGAGTTTGCTACCCTCCATATTTAATTTGTTCTTTTAATTTTGTGTCTGATTGCATCTTGGTCTTCTGATTTACTAGTATTCTAAGGTGGCTTCAGATTGAAACATCCTCAATTCATATCAAACATTTGTTCTGAGTGGATTTCTAGGCTTATGGAATAGGCTCCTAAAACCAGTGGGCTAGCATCTATAAGCTTCCCATTGCATGCTTGTATTCTGTTTGTCCTGGGTATTGACCAAGGCTTGATGCTAAAAGGCACTCAGGTGTTCGGTATAGGTCACTTTAGGTTTTTACAAGGTCGTGTGGGGGTTTGTGGGTTGTTGAAATATTTATCATATTTGTTGTAGAGATGAACTTATTTGTGGGGGCTTCAATGAATGTTGTCATCTTGAAAATTGTTTTCAGAACCCAAAAATGTTTCATATTTTTGCTTATAAATGTGCATTTGTATAGGTTGAATACTAAGCATTCATTGGATTACATGCACCGGGATTGGTCTGCAAGGCTTTACAAATGATTTGTAATAGCATGGGGCTAGTGGTTGGCTACAATTTATTTTTACTTTTACTATTTCCCTCATGATTCGTTGGCTGCAACAGGCAAATTTTACAGTTGACTGATATTGTTTAAAACATGTTCTGTTTGGTATGCCCTCATCAAGAAATTATAAATCATTTCTTTTGTGTTCCAAAATATCACCAGATTTTAAAGAGTGCATTGATTTTCTTTAGTCTACATTTTACCATTTCCCACTGGTTGTTATTGGTGGTTTCAATTGGAAAATTTAACAGTTGGTTGATGCTGTTAAAAGCATGATTTATTTGGTTTTCTCTCTAAAATTTTTAGATCCTTACATCTGTGTTTCAAAGTAGCACCAAGGTTTAAGGAGTACATTGATTTGCTGCAATCTGCATCAATTCACTGTTTATTTGCTTGTGCATTGTATATCAAAGCACAACTCCCAACACCGCATTATGTTTGCATTGCAGATGCCATTAATGAAAACCTTGTATGTAATGCCATTCGATGTAATTCCTTCTGCAACATTTCCTCTAGATTTGGTTTTTCATTCTAAGGTTTCTCCATGAGATTTGAGCCACGAATCTAGACTATAGAAGTCTTCTCGTAAAAAAAAAAAAGAAATTAAGGGAGATCAAGTATGCTTCTGACTCTACATGTCTTTTTCTATATTTGGAAGCTTTTGATCTTTCAGGTCTAGAATTAATGTAGTGAGTTGAGGATATGACCCCAGATCAAAGAAATCCAACTTTGTATTACCCAATATTTCTTCTAGCTAGGTCCCCTCGCAATCCACTGAATCATAACCCTTGGTATTCACCATCACAAAAAATGTGGTAAGCCACAACTACCTTGATCCAAATTCCCATCATGAAAATCATGTATAGGGGATGCAATCTGATTGCAAAGTGAATTTCGACGATATCCCAAAACTGTGATCTCATCGTGTCCTTTTTATGAATGCAAATCCTTTACAATTGAAGTAGATTTTAAATCATTTGCTAGATATGTGGGCCTTAAATCCCTTCTCTGCACATTCCCAAACACATAAATCTTTAGCAGAGCATATGCCTCGGTTGCTCTTAAAGGCAGAATGCACAGATCTACAAAGATGTCCTCACAAATTTGAAAAAATGAAGTAATTATGAAGATTATAATAAAAATAAAACCTATTCTAAGCAGCGATTCAAGGAAAAGAAAGTTAGACACATGGAAACTCCAAGGACCGTAAAAACAAATTTTCCAGAACCATAGTTCGTTTCCCATAATTAGTTAGCAATTGTTGGGCTGACTCATTCCCAAATTTATTTTGCCTCTTAACTTTTGGCAGTGTTCACTAAATTTTCAGGGAATCAATCTAATTTTGGTTTCTTGAATGTTGTAGAATGTAGATAAAAATAAATTTGTCATTTTGCTTAATGGCTTCTGGTAAAAAATATAGCACTTGCATCATTGCTTAACTGCAACACATCTACTCAAACAACACTATGATTATGACACCCTAAAATATATTCTACATTTGTAAATTACAATGGCATATAAGATGCTCTCGACCCTGTACTTTTATATGGTTTCCAGCATGATTGGGAAGTTGTATAACTTTATATCATTTTATATCTACCCAAATTCAATTTTGAAATTGTCTTGGGTAAGGGATGAGTGATTGACAATTTTTGTTTACTCCAATTACTTTCTTGGTTGAATTTTTCTTGTGTCCCTACTTCAGTTATATATCTTATATTTTTCAGTTAAGCTAACATGAAATGTTTTTTCTGTATGACACATTACTACGAGTATTAAAATTTTGCATCTATCTTCCAGAGTTAATGCTATTCCAAAGTTTTCTCATAACACATTTCTTGGTCCTTAGACATTTTCAAATGAATCTTCCATATCTAACTTCTACCATTGTCTGTTTTTTTCTCTTTCAAGCTCCTTTACCTCAGGATCCAGAACTACCAAATAGTTTTTTTTTCTTACTTGGCTTTCCAAATGCTTGTTCTAGATGATGTTCTCTGTTTGGGTTTCTTCCTCTCTTTTTTTGTGTTTTATTTCATGCAAAGCAAATTGGACCATCTCTTGTAAATTTTCTTTCCTTTGACAAACATCTATCTTGGCCTGAATTAATGAATTTGTTAAAAATGTTTCTTTGAATATGTAGAACAAAATTGCACACTTACCTTTCTCTATCCTTTCTAACATTTCATTCTAAATACTTCTTACTATTCACTTTACAACGTTATTCATGTTCAGTTTTGTGGGATATGTTTTCCTTGCAAACTAAATTTGCAATAATTCCTTTGTCATTTTATTATGTTATTCAAAAAATTATATATAATAATATTGCAAACGAAAATAAAATCAAAGCAGTTGGAAAATGTCCCACATCAGTGTATCATTATGGTTTATGGTGTTGGCCCAAGCACATTTCAAAAAAAAAAATAAAATTAGAATTTATGTTGGTTCGTACTCTTTTGATTAAAAATCATAGGAATGTCAAGAACTTATAAAGGCATAAATTATTCCTTTGGAAGTATATAATAATAACAATAAATTATAGAAATTGGTTATGATTTTTATTTGATTGGTTTTTATCTTATGAGGAAAAATCGTATTAAATTGTGGCAGGTGAACCATGGTTAGAATAAGTACAAGAAGGAGTGGGGCAACTAAAGTACACAACATGGCACCACCACAATAGCGAACTCCTACCACCCCACCTAATGAGGGGAAAACATCTCAACACAAGAATAAATACCGGCTAGAGAAGTGTTGAACTTAATGAGATCATTCCAACACATGCCTGATGCGTTAATAAACCACTTGGAATGGGAGCATGGAGGACCTGTCACACAAAATGAAGCACCCCAAAACACCACAAGAAATGATGTTCTGTGAGGTTTGGAAAAGGTAAAATTTCCAGAGTTTTTGGGGTCCACATGTTGGTTAGTGAAGGCCCCGCATAACAGTTTTGGGGCTCAAAGCCCACAATTTTGGGTAAAGGTATGGTAAAGAGTCTGCGAGATGCACAGAGCATGAAATGTGAAAAGTCAAGTCAAAGGGTTGTTCACCCAAAGATGATGTAAAATGAGTCGGCATGTCCATGGTTTGCGGGCCATGGAAATGTATAAATAGGGTAAGGCTCTATGGTTAGAAAGTAGTTTTTGTGAAGTATTCTTTTGATCTGGAATGTAATGGGTTTATGAGGCAAGAAGTCCTGTATCATCTGTAGTCTGAGTCAAGGGAGTTAGTAGAGAGATAAAGGCTCTACAACTGTGTGCGCAGAGGCATGGTAGAGTCTGCAACTATGTGCGTGGACCCCTGCAGCTGAGTGCATGGGCCAGATCTAGTTGTACTGAAGAGAAGATTAATAAAGATAAGATTTTATGAATTAGTGTGTGGTTCCTTGTAGATCTGTCTGTTGTTTATGTTCAAAATTTTTGCATGATCTATATATGGGTTTAGATCATTCTCTATAATTGTGCGCACATGTTGTCTTTATTAAATGTTTGCTTAAAGACCAGAAGAAGTGGATCTGATCTATAACAAAATCAATAATAATTAATAGTAATGATTTATCTTGTTTCAGATCTACGCAAGAGAAGAGTAGAGCGTAGCTACAAAATGGCTCGCAAACCCTCCATACCACATCGAGACATCCCAAGGGTGTGGAAACGTAGCTCCCACAACCTCCCCTGCTACTTGAGGTGAGACCTCTATCCGCTCTCTGCGGGCTATTGCCGAAAGGGCCGGTAGCTGCGGGATTCGTTTGACCAACAAATAAGCGATGCCAACACATGGGGAAAGGAACGAAACCTAGATGACCCTCCTACGATACTACCACAAACCGTGATACTGTTATCATGCTTGTGACTACACCCTAGGGCACAAGGGAGCACCAACTGCAATACACTACCAAGCTCACAAGAATGCGAAGGGTGTCGACAACCTGGGCTAGCAAGGAAGATGAAGGCTCGCACGAAGGGTGCGACCACCTGACTATCTGTAGGAGGCCTAGTCTTAGCGTTCCACACAGTTCAAAGAGGGTGCGAGACTATAAAACAAGCTATAGGAAAGTTGCACAATTTGGTCATGGCGCAAGGCCAGTCAACCACATATGACACATCCATGTACCATGGTTTAAGCTGCTATAGCAGAAGGCTACAAGGCAACCATTGCAAGTACTGTTCATGATAAGATGGCCCATTTAAGATGCCAAGGAGTGGGTGGCGGGCAATTAAGGCAAAGAGGTAATTTCCAAAACACATTAATGAGCCACAAACAGGGTGAAAGGCAAATTTGAATTTGAAATCATATATAACAAGCAAGGGAAGGGGCACACAACAAAGCCTAATCACTTGAAGAATAGAACGCCCTGGGTTCAAGCTGATGGGAGCAAGATGGATGACACATCGATGGAAGAAAGAGGGTGGTTTCAGGCAATGCCCAAGGTATGGCAAGAGGCATTCCTCAAGTCAATGGCCACCAAGGAGGGTCCACAGAATCCTTTGCCATAGGTAGCCGAAATCCATAAATCACCCAGGATGTTGCAGACCAAGAAGGACCCCTAGATACGTGGCCAAGTAAGAAGGTCGCCGTGACATGTATAGTTTAGCAAGATCATAGTCAAAGAAAAGGCCAAAGTTGTTACAATTGAAAGCGACGAGGAGGAAGAGGGATCTTCGACCTATGTCAAAGAAATAAACCCAGACGAGGAAGGAGAAGCAAATATCTAGCCAGCCTGATGACTCAAGTATGACTCTAGATGACGTTGTCAACATCCTCCTAACCCCAACTCTTCCAAAAGGGGTTCCACTTGAAGGCTTAGTGATTGGTCGTATTTTGACGATGAAATTTGATGACTGGAACCTTGAAGGTATAGAAAAATTTCCCCATTTGGTGACCAGCGAACTCATGGAGAAAAGGGCAGAAGGGATGGTTACAACACTTCAATCAAAGGAATGGCTACGCAAGGTGGAGGAAGTCGGGTTGCTCTATCTCTTGTCCCTTCTCCACCTTGTCCAGCCCCCTATTACAATATTGGTCATCAGAAAACTTCTCTGTATGGTACATGATGGCTGCCTATGGATAGATAACCTCGTTCACTTCACGGCAGAACTC
>APFE030323330.1:2438-30231 GCA_000404065.3 Pinus taeda
CTGCTCAACCTCAAGATTTCAAAAAACCAGTAGCCACAGACTCCATTGCCCAATGGACTAACATTATCTGCAGATTTCCACTTTAGGTACAGAAAGACATCCTTCCAACCAAACATAAACCAAAACCCTTACTTCATAGCTAGCCTAAAAATCTCCACAGAATAGAGACAAACCTTAAAGAGAGAGCCCTCTCTGATTACAGTTGGGCTAGAAGCTGTAATCCAAAGATTGGTTAGTGGTTACCCCGGCCGTATTCCCTTGGAGTCAAAGGGAACAACCTGGGTGTTAACACCAGGAACAAAATTGAGAACATTTGCTCTAGCAGAAGGCTCCAACTTCTTGCCAATTTTGGAAGAGTTCCAGGAATTGCATTAAGCATTCCAAAGTTGTTGGTCATCCTTAAACCATCACAGGTTGAGACTTCCATTTTCAGGTTGAAGTTTTACCTTTTATGCGGGGTGAGACCTCCCTTTTATGGGGTTTCCCTCTTTAAAACAACAGGATCACTTCCTCTAGCAGAAAACTTCATTTCTTACCAGTTTTGGAAGAGTTCCGAGAACTGCACTAAGCATTCCAGTGTTGGTGGTCATCCTTAAACCACCACCCTTTATACCAACATTTCATAGAGCACATTCAGCGTAGTGCTGCCATGCATTTTTGCACATTTTGTATTACAGCTCTCTTCCTGGGCTCATACATCACCCTTCGGATTAAGGGGGGGAATGTTGGACACCTAATCCTCAATGGGTTAGGGTGGAAGCCAAATGGACAAAAGGAGTCCAAGAGACCTTGGGATGTGAATCCCAACAGTCACATAATGTACTATAAATGTATATCATTTGTGAATAAAAATTGTATTGCATGTTTTATCTTTCATATCTCTTGTTGTCCATGTTTGTTTAACATTTTCACTTGGAGGATTAATCTATAAATTAGAGTCATTTGAGTCTTTAGCATCTAATTTATGGCTAGGAAATTGTTGCTGAAGCATTTGTGTAAATGTTGTCCCATATAGAACTATTTTTTTGTCATATTAAAGACTTTGGGGTGCAACTCGAGGTGTACTTGTTCATTGATTTATAGTATGTACTGACTATGGGATTCATATGTTATGCTTATATATGATTATTTTGAGATAATACATAGTGTTTTTAGGTACTTTAGTCCTTGGTCTCCAAGTTCACACTGTGGGTAAGCATTATTTTGCTTGGTCCTAATTATTTATATGGTGGATTAAATATTTGGTAAGGCTATAGTATGCATGGGATTTCTGAAGCATGTTTAACCATTTATCAAAGAAAAATACCATAAAAATTTATTTCTCAAAATTTATTTTAAAACCCTTGTAAAATAATTTTGTAAATATTTGTTTCTAATTAGGGTATGGGGTTTGGGGTTTGGCTGTTGTATTTTTTCATTTTTTCAGGTTGGATCAAAGGCTCAAGTGGAAGAAGAGTTATATTTAGGCCCTTGAGGGTAAGATCTAGTCTTTTAAAAAATTTGCAGGGCTACCCATGGAAGAATTTACAAAAAATTGAAGAGTTGAAGCATAAAAATTTTCTAACCAAGGGTTTCAAGGTTTTCAAGGCTCCTAGCCCTAGTTTCCTCCTCAAAATCCCTAGTGTCACCTCTCCAACCTCATGCATCAATCTTTTCGGCCTCCCTAAGGCTGTTCATAAGCCTTAGGGCTCTCGACCTACTCCCGAAACCTTGTCATGGACCTTAGAGGTCCTCCATCCCCCTTTGTGGCCTCTCCTCCTCCTCCTTCAGCCTCTTACCTCTCTCGTCGGCCTTCCTCAACCCTCACTCCTCCTCCATTCACCATCCATCCCCTTCTATGGCCTATCCTCTCCGCTACGCCTTCCTTGGCCTCCGCTTCCCCTTGACCCTCCTTTTCCCTTCAGCTGCAAGCCCTTTTGATGCCTTTCCGTGGGTGTCGCTGTTAGGGTCCCACCCTAACCCCCTTATTCATGTCATGGGATCACGTCATAGTCAAGAGTCAATAAAGCCCATATTAATTTTTGTAAGTGGTTAACCCGCAATAAATGGGCGGTAGTATTAAATAAAGGGTAAATGGGTGGTAGTATTAGATAGATGGTATTAATAAAATCCACGGTATTGGCCTGTGGTATTGCATGTATGAGTCATATATAAAGGATAGAGACTCCCTGCGAGGAGCATCGTGTCTTGTTTTGTAATCGAGCTCTGCTCTATTGGAGGTTGCCCCCTCGAAGAGGCCTGTGAACAATTCTCTTTGAGTAATAAAATCATTGCTATTCTGTGTTCTGGGTATATTTTCTTCGCATATTCTGTGTTCTGGGTATTTTTTCTCGCATATTCTCTGTTCGGTATTACTTTGCAGGTTAAGAAGCATAACAGTCGCAGGCCTTAAGGCCTCAAAACCCTAGGTCGTAACCCCTATTGGTATTTGGCCCCTCCTAAGCCTAACCAAAACCTCTTCTAGGTTTACCATAAGGCCTATTAGGCCTTTTACCGTAGCCAAGGACTTTTTGAGGCCTTTTCCCTTCATTCTGGCACCTCTCTTACCCTGTCTTGGCTCTAATTTGCCATATTATTATATCTGAAAATTTTCTAAACTCATTGTTGGTGTGTTTTGCAGAGAAAAATGGTCTAAAGTTTTTATTTTGAGGTATCAATTCATTGGGCAAAAAATTGAATAAGTTGGGCTAGTAGACATCAAGGCCTAGGGCCCAAGGGTTTGCTCTCCTAACCCTCGTTTCCTCACTGTTTTACTTTAGCAAGTAAATTAACTCATAATAGTGATAAAACCATTCTAAATTGGCCCTAAAAAAAATTCATAAGTTTCTTGGCATATTGAGGAATAAATTGCATAAGTTTGGCAATCATAGGTTGGCATGAATTTTGACGTTTCAGTAACTGATATTTCTGCATAATAAATCTGATATAACAGTGGCAAATTACATATTTGAAAGGCTAATTCATCCAAATTCTTAGGTTAGCTAATTGTACTTGGTAGTTGGGTCTCTCTTTATGATATTGGGCAAGTATTTAAACTTTAAATTGAGAATATAAGTTAATTTACTTATTGTTGTGATAAAATCTTTTACTATTGTCATATTAGTCACTCATTTCTACTCAAACGGTCATTGGAACCTAAAGTGCACTCGTGTTTTCGTAGCTCTATATTTTATTGTTACTTGTTGCTAGTATTTACATTGTGGAAGTGACTAATATTGTAATTTCCTTCAGATTATTTGAAAAATTACATCTAATAAGCTCACTCTGTAAGGGACATCTTAAATCCTTGGTTCAAGTATATAAATTGTTCCTAAGTATCTCTAATCCAAGTGGTATTGAAATAACTTGTTTCATTTGTGCATCTAATTGGTGGTGATCTAGATTGCATCTAAGTGCTCTTAACTTCAAAATTGGTAAGTCATATTGTGTTGAAGAACATTGGCTAAGAACACTTGCTTTTTTTGAGTGGATAATGGCCATTGGTTTATCATACTAAAGCATTGGTTAGTTGTGTTTACCAATTGTGGATCTATATTCATTAAGCAATTACATCTTGTGGATGTCTTATCTCTTGTAAGACTTTAAGCTCATGTGGTCTTTATTTTGTGTAGTATTTACCATATTATCCACAATATCATATTCATCATGTTGACGTTTCGAACCCCAAATGGAATCCATCATCAGGACCAAAAAATGGTAGATATTGTTCTTTGAGAGAATAATCCTCTGACTAGTGTATATATAGAAATTGTAGGTTGGAAGTTCTTCTCTCAATTTTTATTCTTGAGATTTTGAGAAGACAAATCTCATTCCATGTATCCCCTCCGTACAGGGAAGTAATGTAAGGCTTTAAGCTCTTGTGGTCGTTATTTTGTGTAGTATTTCCCAGATTATCCACAGTATCATATTCATCACGTCAATGTTTTGAACCCCCAAGGGGATCCATCATCAGGACCAAAAAATGGTAGATATTATTCTTTGAGAGAAGAATCCTCCGACCAGTTTATATATATAAATTTTAGGTCGATAGTTCTTCTCTCAATTTTTATCCTTGAGATTTTGAGAAGACAAATATCATTCCATGTATCCCCTCCGTACAGGGAAGTAATGTAAGACTTTAAGATCTTGTGGTCATTATTTTTTGTAGTATTTACCAAATTAACCACAATATCATATTCATCATGTTGACATTTCAAACCCTAAAGGGGATCCATCATCAGGACCAAAAAATGGTAGATATTGTTCTTTGAGAGAAGAATCCTCTAACTAGTGTATATATAGAAATTGTAGGTCGACAATTCTTCTCTCAATTTTTATCCTTGAGATTTCAAGAAGAAAAATATCATTCCATGTATCCACTCTATTCAGGGAAGTAATGTAAGACTTTAAGCTCCTGTGGTTGTTATTTTGTGTAGTATTTACTAGATTATCCACAGTATCATATTCATCATGTCGGTGTTTCAAACCCCAAAGGGGATCCATAATTAGGACCAAAAAATGGTAGATATTGTTCTTTGAGAGAAGAATCCTCTAACCAGTGTATATATAGAAATTGTAGGTTGGCAGTTCTTCTCTCAATTTTTATCCTTGAGATTTCGAGAAGACAAATCGCATTCCATGTATCCCCTCCGTACATGGAAGTAATGTAACACTTTAAGCTCCTGTTGTCATTATTTTGTGTAGGTATTTACTGGATTATCCACAGTATCATATTCATTATGTCGACATTTCGAACCCCAAAGGGGATCCATCATCAGGACCAAAAAATGGTAGATATTGTTCTTTGAGAGAAGAATCCTCCTACTAGTGCATACATAGAAATTGTAGGTCAGCAGTTCTTCTATCAATTTTTATCCTTGAGATTTCGAGAAGACAAATCTCATTCCATTTATCCCCTCTGTACAGGGAAGTAATGTAAGACTTTAAGCTCATGTGGGCGTTATTTTGTGTAGTATTTACTGGATTTTCCACATTATCATATACATCATGTTGACGTTTCGAACCCTAAAGGGTATCCATCATCACGACCAAAAAAATGGTAGATATTTTTCTTTGAGAGAAGAATCCTCCAACCAGTGTATATATAGAAATTGTAGGTTGGCGGTTCTCTCAGTTTTTAACCTTGAGATTTTGAGAAGACAAATCTCAGTCCATGTATCCCCTCCATACAAGGAAGTAATGAAATACTTTAAGCTCATGTGGTCGTTATTTTGTGTAGTATTTACCAGATTATCCACAGTATCATATTCATCATGTCGATGTTTCGAACCCTAGAGGCGATCCATCATCAGGACCAAAAAATGGTAGATATTGTTCTTTGAGAATAGAATCCTCCGACCAGTGTATATATAGAAATTGTAGGTCCACAACTCTTCTCTCCATTTTTATCCTTGAGATTTTGAGAAGACAAATCTCATTACATGTATCCCCTCCATACAGGGAAGTAATGTAAGAAATTAAGCTCCTATGGTTGTTATTTTGTGTAGTATTTACCGGATTATCCACAGTATCATATTCATCATGTCGACGTTTCGAACCCCAAAGGGGATCCATCATTAGGACCAAAAAATGGTAGATATTGTTCTTTGAGAGTAGAATCCTCCAACCAGTGTATATATAGAAATTGTAGGTTGGCGATTCTCTCAGTTTTTATCCTTGAGATTTTGAGAAGACAAATCTCATTCCATGTACCCCCTCCATACAAGGAAGTAATGTAAGACTTTAAGCTCATGTGGTCGTTATTTTGTGTAGTATTTACCAGATTATCCACAGTATCATATTCATCATGTCGATGTTTCGAACCCTAGAGGCGATCCATCATCAGGACCAAAAAATGGTAGATATTGTTCTTTGAGAGTAGAATCCTCCGACCAGTGTATATATAGAAATTGTAGGTCGACAATTCTTCTCTCCATTTTTATCCTTGAGATTTTGAGAAGACAAATCTCATTACATGTATCCCCTCCATACATGGAAGTAATGTAAGAAATTAAGCTCCTATGGTTGTTATTTTGTGTAGTATTTACCGGATTATCCACAGTATCATATTCATCATGTCGACATTTCGAACCCCAAAGGGGACCCATCATCAGGACCAAAAAATGGTAGATATTGTTCTTTGAGAGTAGAATCCTCCAACCAGTGTATATATAGAAATTGTAGTTTGGCAGTTCTTCTCTCCATTTTTATCCTTGAGATTTCGAGAAGACAAATCTCATTCCATGTATCCCCTCTATATAGGGAAGTAATGTAAGACTTTAAGCTCCTGTGGTCGTTATTTTTTGTATTATTTACCAGATTATCCACAGTATCCTATTCATCATGTCGACGTTTCAAACCCTTCCATCATCAGGACCAAAAAATGGTAGATATTGTTCTTTGAGAGAAGAATCCTCCGACCAGTGTATATATAGAAATTGTAGGTCGGCATTTCTTCTCTCAATTTTTATCCTTGATATTTCAAGAAGAAAAATCTCATTCCATGTATCCCCTCCGTACAGGGAAGTAATGTAAGACTTTAAGCTCCTGTGGTCGTTATTTTGTGTAGTATTTACTGGAATATCCATAGTATCATATTCCTCATGTCAACATTTCAAACCCCAAAGGAGATCCATCATTAGGACCAAAAAATGGTAGATATTGTTCTTTGAGGGAAGAATCCTCCAACCAGTGTATATATAGAAATTGTAGGTCGGAAGTTCTTCTCTCAATTTTTATCCTTGAGATTTCGAGAAGGCAAATCTCATTCCATGTATACCCTCTGTACAAGGAATTAAGGTAATACTTTAAGCTCCTGTGGTCATTATTTTGTGTAGTATTTACTGGATTATCCACAGTATCATATTCATCATGTCAATGTTTTGAACCCCAAAGGGGATGAATCATCAGGACCAAAAACTGGTAGATATGTTCTTTCAGAGAAGAATCCTCTGACCAGTGTATATATAGAAATTGTAGGTTGACAGTTCTTCTCTCAATTTTTATCCTTGAGATTTCGAGAAGACAAATCTCATTCCATGTATCCCCTCCATACAGGGAAGTAATGTAAGACTTTAAGCTCCTGTGGTCATTATTTTGTGTAGTTATCCACAGTATCATATTCGTCATGTCAACATTTCGAACCCCAAAGGGGATCCATTATCTCTTGTTGGAACTGTTAAAAATATAACACTTGTCTTTTGGTTGATATTACCCATTCTGACCATTTTGAAGTACTAAACATCATAATTTCTCTAACATTGTTATAGCTCCAAATATCTCCTTATGTATTTGTGATGCTTGGTTCATGGCCTAGGGCAACCCCTCCTTCCAGACTTGGTCCAAATATTTATAAAAAAAGTGTTTTAATCCCTGTACGTGACTTTGCCCTGTATTAAACGTGTGTACACACGGGTTAGTATATACCCAACCCCCGAATATATCTTAAAACACTTAAAAAAATTAAATTTCCTTAACTATGGGTAGAGATCACGGGTTTTACCTTTTGATTACCTATTAGTGCTCGTGGTCCAACTGTTCCCAACTGTTTCCCAACTAAAAAACTACTTTGGGAGAAGTATAAAAATACTTCAATGGGAAGGCCTTAAGGAGGAGAGAAAATAGAGAATTACTCTGTTGAGATTATCCCCTGATCAAGTCTGAAGATCCCTATTCTTCAAGCACTTCCCCAAGTTCAGGAAACCCTTGTTTCCTTGAGATTTGATATCCTTTCACTTGTGGGAGATATCCTTGTGTTGGTTATGGAAGGGGCCTTTTGAAGACTAGGACTAGATGGACCTGGAGGACGGTTCCACTTGGAGCCAGAAGAGGAAGACTTAGGTGAACTCTTTCTATGTTTTTATTATAGTTATTTGCAATAAAAGAAACATTGTCTTGTTTCTGATATCAACTTTGTTGATGCATCTGATGTTATTGTTATGGTTTATGTGTTAATGACTTTTTCAATGTATAACTAACCATCTACTTAGATGTTATAAAGTTGATTTAACTATAATGCTTCATCTATATATTGTTGTGCCTCTTTGAATTGGTTGTTTTGCAGGTTCAAAGATCGTGAGGAGTTGCAAAGGGTTTGAACCCTAGCTGGAACTACCCAAACGAAGGACTCCCAGGTATGTATATCCTCGCATAGTTTGATCGTTTAAGCATTTTGCCTGAGTTATGTTCTTGTTTCTTGCTGTAGTTTACTCCTACTCTGCTAGGGTTCTAATCCAAATCCCTAGGGAACTTTATCCTTAACAGAATTTGCGACTCCACTCACAACAACAATATTGTTGTTCCTAGTTTGGGCTATTTAGTGCCAATCAGGGCTCAACTTTCAGTTTGCTTTTTGTGATTGTATTGTCTGCTCTTGTAGGAACTCCAACTTCAAGTCTGATCCTTGTCATCACGCCTCATTTTTGTTTTTTCTTATAAACTTTTATATACACACCTTTGTTGGGTTACAAAAGCATATACGTGATAGTTTCTCTGAACTGAATCTGCATATACACAGGTTTCTTTTGGTTGAAACGCGTGTACACGCAGCTGTGTAGAGACACAGTCGCATATATATTTGTTTTGCATGATTTTTTCAAGTCTTTTTATCTGGAAAGATTTGTTTCTTGGACTGTGTGCTTCTTAAGTGGTCAGTGTCTGTTTTCAGATTTTAGTTTTTCATTGAGCCTACTGTTTCAAGTTCTCTCCTACTTTGAAGAGTTTTTGGTCTCAGTTTGCTTTACATGAGTGTTATCATTTGTGTTTGAACACGCAAGGCTTCTTGTAGAGGCTCTTGATTGTTCTGGTTTTCTGGAACAGAAGATTTCTTGCAATATTTGTGTCAAACTTCATTTTTATGGTTTGCTTGCTTTATTTCTTGTTAAATTTGTGGCCATTCACTTCTCCTTGCTTTTCAAAAGTTTTTGTTGACAAGCTTGAAAGTGTGCCTTTCCTGATTTCTTGATCAGCGTCTTAAACCTCTTTTTGCTACTTTTGGATCATTTAGTGCATCTTGAAACATCTATTTTGTTAAGTTTTCATTCATGTTGAATTGACAACTTGCAAAGTGTCCTTGTGATTTTCTTGCGATCTTTGAGTATTTGGTAGCATTTTGAGTACTTTTGAAAAGTTTCTTTTATTTCTTTTTTGAAAAAGAAAATTCCTTCAAAAACATTTCTTTTGCTTTCTTTGCCAAATTTGTGTTTGGTTTCCTTTGGTTTTTGAGAGTGATTTGGGATCTTTGTGTTTAGTCCTTGTTTTGGGAAAGGATTTGTGTTCAAAATTCTCATTCCTTTCAAAACACTTAAGTTGGATTATAAAACAAATTACTTTCATTTTCTTTTTAGAGTAGTTTAGAATTTTTGCATTATCATGTACACCTTGCTTTAGGGTAGTTTCGCATCATTAGAGCATCAATAGTTTTTTATTTTTTTGTGATTGTGAAGTCTGTTGCAAGAAAAGAAAAGGAAAAAAGTTTATTGCTTTAATAGAAGTTTGTTAGAACCCAAGTAGAAGTTTCTTTTTATCAAAGAACAAAAAAGTGCATTGCATATAAGTTAGCTTTTCATTAATTTCTTTTGCATCAACGAACACCATTAGTTTCACTTCCGTATTGTCCATTTGACTTAAAAAGAACATCCACTTAAAATCAAGCGCTAATAAAATAAACTAGAACCTTTTATATTGTCAATAAGTACACCAACAAGTTTTAGGTTATTTAGGGCCTTGGATTAGGCAAGAGGAAAGTAAACTCTCCAAGGTCACTCTAAATTGTCAAATGTAGAAGTCTGAATAGAGAGTGAAAATCCAATAGCGTTAGAGAGACCGGAAAAGCTCCGTGACTGGGAGTTAAGCACAAGGGTTTTTGAAGATAAGGACGAGAGATACCCCCTCTCTTACTTCTCAGATCTTACCTCACGAATCTTCCACCTGGATTCTGATACGATTTGGTATCTTTAGTTGCCTATCCTAGGGATCTACATAGGTGGCTGCAAAGGGAAACCCCATGCCACCTGAGGTCGATGTTGCATCACTATCAACGATACTTCTAGAGGGCACCCTTGCGAAGCTTGGGGGCTTGCACTAGCAAAGGCTGTTATTTGGAGGTCAGCATAACTTCCTCTGATACCTTCGCTAGAAGACCTGGGGCGTAACTACCCGAGTCTATTTTTGGAAGGCCCTTATTATTCACTTTCTTGTATTTTGGTGTCTGATCCTAATCACTCGAAGCGAAAATACTTGGAAGTTGTTTGACTGCTGAACTCTCTAGGGACATTTTTAGTGTGTGTTTTATGCTCCTAGTTGGCCTAGCCTTCAAATTTCTTTAGTCTTTAATTATATTTTATTAAATAATTCAAAGTGGCTGACCGATCACTTAGACGATCCCATAGACTTTGTGGGTTTTCACCTGTGAGTCCAGAGCCTTCTCCTAGAAGGCGTAGGAGCGATTTTGTTAGTGGTTTTCAACCAGTGGTAGCTGACACATCGAAGATTGATCCTCCGCTTGGGGGCTTCAATGTATAAGGTAGACCTGGTACTACCACAGAGCTAGAGACGAACACATGAGTTCTTTCTCGAGTACTCTTCCAGTCGGAATATAATATTGAGGTAGAAGAGCTCTCAAAGTTAGTTGTGGCTCCAAACTCTCCTCTCCCTTCTGATCATCCAGACGTATTGTTATATGTCAAAACTCTGACACATAGGCCTTCAAGCCCAGTTCCACACACAAACATCCCTTCGATGACCACTGCTGGAAGCATGGCATCCACCACAAGTGCTACAACTATGCAGACTCCTATATTAGTACAAGGGGGAGGAACTATTTCCATCCCTTCTACATCTTTATTTGGGTCTACTGGT
The DNA here is from genome assembly GCA_000404065.3 of Pinus taeda. Taxonomy (NCBI): domain Eukaryota; kingdom Viridiplantae; phylum Streptophyta; class Pinopsida; order Pinales; family Pinaceae; genus Pinus; species Pinus taeda. The sequence continues at coordinate 13,275 of APFE030323330.1, forward strand.
AGCACATCCTTGTTTGGGTCTACTTCCATTCCGTCGACAAGTGGAAGTTCCCAAGCGCATGCATCCAGTTTTGGATTCTTCCCTTTTGGAATGCCCTCTCAAGTTATTCCTTTAGTTCGATTGAGTGTAACATTAACTACCTCCAACCCCATGATGAGTGGATCGACATATTTTCAGGGTTTTCCTTTTAGAAGTGGTCATATACCACATTCCAATCTGACGGTGGGTTCTATGCCTTTTCCTTTCACAAGTCAAGGTACTAATCGTTTTTAGAGTTGGACTAACTTTGCAGTTAGTGGAATCAGAACTGGGAATCCACTTTTCGGTCAACAAGGGAATGTGTCGTACTCCTTGGTCAATTCATTTTGAAGTTTTCCACCCTTAGCTAATGCTTGGAACCCTTACCAAGGGTTGTCCACTCTGTATAATAATTCGTTAGGGGGAAACTTTGCCGGTTATAGAGGTGTTTCGACTAGAGTTGGTCAAACTCTGGGTTTTACTAGACCACAAGGGTCACCTTTTGGTTTACCAAGTTCTACTAGTTACTTTGGGCAACCTGGTGCCTTTCAAAATCCAGGTCATATTTTTCAGACTTTCGGGAACCCCGCCAAATTTTGGTGGAATCCTCAAGGTCCTCCGAGACTTTCGTTTCTGGCCACGCTCAATCTGCTAGACTTGACTAAGTTAACAAACGATCCAATCAGATACAATCTTGTTTGGCCTCCAGTCCCAACCAAACTTCCATCAGATATCCCAAAATTTGAAGGGAAAAGTGGGGAAGACCTAGGCGACCATGTAACCACATTCCATTTATGGTGCTCATCGAACTCCCTTATCGATGTTTCGATTAGGTTGAGACTGTTTAAACGCACCTTAACTGGAAATGCAGCTAAGTGGTATATAGATTGCCAAGGGGCACTTTTATATCTTTCGACAATTTGGCTAACATTTGCTTAAACCATTTTCAGTTGCCTGTCCGTTATGAAGCTGGAACTAAACTTATGGCCAATTTTCATCAAGACACAACCACTCACATTTATGCTCATATTAGGAATGGAGATGGAGAAAGAGGCTCATCAAAGGTGAGATTCCACTTGAATTCCATCTTGAATGGTTTTTAAAATCATTACAACCCTAGATCTCCAAGGATGTTTCTATGTTTGGAGTATATTCTGAAGAGCAGGCTATATTTTGCGTCCAACAATTAGAACTGATATATTCTCAGTCCGGGAACCTTCAAAAGATATTTCCTAATTCTCCTAGATCCACAGTTGATGTAGCCAAACCGAAGCTAGGCTCGCATCCTGACAGTATTGTTGGATCGATTGATGCGAATGCGGTGAACCTTCTAAGCCAATTGCAACAATTGTCCATACAAACTGCTTCTTCCAATTAGGCTACACTGTCTACTACTCAACCTTCTCAACCTTCTTTCGTAAATTCCATTCAGGCTTCTAACCCCAAAGGAAATCAAAATTTTGATGGGAAGAAGGGACAAGGTAAAAAGAAGAACCATGATGGGAAAGGTAATGCGAATAAGCTCGACAATAATGCTAATGAGGGTGGAAAAGAGTCTAAGAAGAAAGTTAAGTTTCCATGCAAGCTATGTAGTGGAGACCATTTGACTCATCTCTGCCCAAAAATTCAAGATGATCAACACTTGTTAGTGCAACAAGGGTCTTCTACCTCCCAAGTTGTCTTAACTAACCCTTTCCCCCAAGGGCAATAGTTGCTTGCTGGCGCAAATTCAAACCTTAGTACCTTTACAGGGGGCAACCAGGAGGGGGACAATTCCTCGAATGTTTTCATGATGGGTTCTAACATCAATGTGGCCACATGGTCATGTGATTATGGTGAAGCTGAAACATCCAAGGATAAATCTATTCCCGTAACTACAGATCCACTTCATATTGAGCGACCCTCTATCGAGTCTATACCTCGGATACTAAAAGGTTCCGCCAAATGCGTGAATATCAACCCTAATGCTAGGGAAACCTAGAATTACTCCATTATTGAGGATCTAGCTCAAAGTTCATGCACTATGTATGCCTTAGAGGTACTCCAATCGTGTCTAGCTCAACGAAGTGCTTTACTTTTAGTGATAGGGGCAATTGATCCAAACAATTATTTAGTGCTCACTTTTGACATGTTCAATTTCAAAAAGAGACTCCCTCTTCATATGGATTTTCAAATAAAGTCTACTTATCGGAAAACTAACATTTTTCAAACCATTATTAATGAGGGAGCTTCCACATGCGTCATGTCGATGTCATGTTGGAAGGCCATTGGATCACCTTCTATTGTTCCTTCACCCACACTCTTGACAGCATTTGACAAACATTCTCATAGGCCACACGGGATTATCCCGACCTTTCCTATATGTGTTGGAGGGAAGGTCATTAACATTGAAGTAGAAATTGTTGATGCCAACCTAGATTACAATCTCCTATTAGGACGAAATTTGATTTATGAAATGGATGTTGTCATTTCAACTCTATTTCGAGTCCTTTGTTTTCCTCATGAGGGGAAAATTCTTAAGTTTGATCAATTGGATTATTCTCCAGCTGACCCTCGTGCAAATTCGGATTCTACTGTTCCGTTGGTGGATAAGCCCTGTCAACTTATCGAGAATCTAGGAGTTGGGATGTATTCTTCATTGATGGGTACATTTGATTTCCCGCTCCTATAGCTAGAATCAATGTCATTTCATCCTCCAAAGAGTCTTCACGGGAAGAGTTCTTGCGGAATCATTATTTTTGAGACCCTTGGACCTTGCCTTCACCTACAACCACAATAGATGAAGGACAAGTTTGTGGAATGCCATTCCCTATGTCTGTAGCAGAGCTTAGATATCATTCTATCGTTAACTCTACAGATGACCATCCTACTCCTTTTTTAGACGAAGATTTAGATGGTGATGTGGCCCTAGCTTGGACCCTTGACTCTACTTCTACTGTGGATTTCTTAGATACAGTTTTACCATATGAGGAAGCAATCTTAGAAGCAATGATGGGTGTAGATTAACCTTGGGAAGACCTACACCGTTGTTCATATTTCCATCCCCCATTGCGAGAATTCGAGTCCAGGTTCTCCAATCTACTTACTAGTGATGTTTGTATGGTTTCAAACCCATTGGCTCCAGTACACATCCGTCCCGAAGGTAACATGTCAGTCATTTAAAAAACCGTACCAATAAACATCTCTAGGAACCCTAATGAGATAGAAAATGTCTTCATCGGAGGTGAGTGTTCCCCTGAAGAGATTCAAATTTACGCCAACCTCTTGAAATAGTTTCGGGATGTATTTTCTTGGTATTATGAAGAAATGCTTGGTATTGAATCATCCATTGTTCAGCATGAGGTCAAGACGTATGAAAACGCTAAGTCGATTCATCAGAAGCTTCAGCTGGTCAATCCTAGGAAAGCAACATCTATTAAAGCTAAAGTAGAGAAGTTTCTCGAGGCAGGTTTTATATACCCTGTTCCTCTAATGGATTGGGTTTCTAATCCAGTCCCGTTTGATAAAAAACAAGGAACGATCCATGTATGCATTGACTTTATGGATTTGAACAAAGCTTGTCCGAAAGATAATTACCCTACACACTTTATTGATCAGATAGTTGATGAATGTGCGGGTAATGAGATTTCTTCCATCATGGATGGATTCTACGGTTATAATCAGATATCTATCTGTCCAGAAGACCAACATAAGACAACTTTTGTATTTCTTTGGGGTACCTTTGCGTACAAAAATATGCCTTTTGGTCTTAAAAATAGTGGAGCCACATTTCAGAATGCCATATCATACAATTTCCATGACATCAAGCATGTCATCGAAGCATACTTGGATGATTTAGATGCTCATTCTCGAAAGAGAATCGATCATCCTAGTCACCTTCGATTGGTTTTTGAGAGATGTTGATTTTACAAGATCCAGTTGAACCCAAATAAATGTGTTTTCATGGTTACATCTGGTCAGTTGTTAGGGTTCATTGTGTCAACTGAAGGGATTTGATTTGATCCCTTCAAGGTGGAGGAAATAGTTCAGTTACCTCCCCTGTCTTTCATCTAACAACTTCAAAGTTTTTAGGGGAAGGAAAATTTATTGAGACGGTTTATAGCGAACTATGCTGAGACCACAAAGACACAAGCAATTTTAATAAGGAGTGCACCCTATTCTCCAGGGATACGTCTCCGGTCCAGCTTTTAGTGGTGGCCTTGTTTTATTGTGCCCTTAAGCAGAAAATTACAATACAGGGACTCAATGTGAGTTCTCTTGAAGCAGGTTTTGCTTGGCAGGGTGGTTCTTGGATTCCCCAAGCCATTGGAGTACACAAATTCTTCTTCTTCCTACTAGCTATGTGACCTTCTAGTATACAGTGGCAAGAGCCCAATGTGGTGCTCAACCCGGACAAATTCCTTTATGGGATGGCTTGAATCTCTCAAGCTCTGGTGCTCGACGCTGCCGCTAGTCAACTCAGCCCTCTGTCTCTTCCTGTTGTTGCTTTACTACCTTCTTCTCTCGTTTCTGTCTCTCAGTGTTCAACTTTGTATTCTGTTTCATTGTTCATGGCCTTTAGCCATTCAAACTCATGCCCCTTTGGTTCCTCTTCCACCTCTATCGATTCACCTTCTATAGCTATGCTTGGAGTTCCCTATTTGGCATCAGCATGAACGCTCAGGAAGTGGCCACATGTCCCCATCTGAACAACGCCAGCTTGCTTATCGGTTCGTTTCTTCAATCATGTCATGGATGCATTCTTCCTCCACTGTGGAAGTCAAACAGACCTCAAATCTTCACAAACGCGGCTTAATCTTTCATCGATTCCACTTCCTCCATCAGGCGCAATCTCAGCTATCTGATCTGGGTCCCCCAGATCCAATGTCGTATGCACGTCCATCACAGTTGACCTACTCGACTGATAATGCACAATCAATGACATTTTTCTCTCACCTCTGTCGCCACACATTGATCGTTAAGTGGGATTTCTCTTCTTTCTCCAAAACCATTTACCATTTGAGGGCACCCTGATCAAGACCACCAGTTTCCAGAACGCGGGTCCCACCTTGTACGATTAGCGCTTATTTCCTTTCCCACCCGCAGTTCTCTGTTTTTCCATGCATCCAAGTGCTCGAGCTTCCCCCACTTTGGCACTGTTTGCTCAGTGATCAAAAATCACCTCCTTTTCCCAATCTAGGGCTCCCAAGGGCTACTTTGACCTCCTGCGCAGTCTCCATGGGCCTCAGTCAGTGTACTTTGACCGAGGTCCTCGTCGTTCCACGTTGGCTGCCATTGCCACTAGTTCAGGGTGTTTTTGATCATTGTTTTTGGAATTTTTAGAGATTCGTCCCGACCTAATACGGTCATGGTTCTTTTCCAGTCTTTGATGGATCCGATTCCGATCATGGCCTTCCCACTAAAAGAGCTTTTGGACCACCAAAAGTTGGTTTTCAAGCATCGACTAAGTGAGGGTATTTCTTTCTCACTTGTCCAATCTCAATCCACTTCGCACTGCTTGGCTTTGAACCTTTGCACCCAATCCTAAGGTATTCCACTTGTCCACTGCACGTCGTCCTTACCTTCCTGTCCAGCACTGTGTCTTCCTATAATTCATTAAGATATTCAAGTAGCAGGTCATCAACAGAAGGTAATTGACTCTGCTCTTCAAGGTCCTCAACCATTGAAGGTTCAAACAACCTCAAGCAATCTACGTTTACGACTGAGTATATGTGCATGTAAGCTGGTAGATCAAGGCGAAAATCATTTTCACCAATCTTCTCAAGTATCCTGAGCGGTCCATACCTGATAGGTTTTAGCTTTTTACCTTCACCTTGCATCCTGTCCTTGCTGATATGCAGCCAAACTTGGTCTCCAACTTGAAAACTATGTTTCATCTGATGCTTATCATGTCTAGCCTTGTACATGGCCTGGCTTTTTTCTAGTTGTTCCTGTACTGCCTGGTGGATCTCCTAGATCTAGTTGCCTTGTCCACATCATTGCGTCTATCAACCATGGTATCTTTACCAAAGACAAAATCCAAAGGAGAACTTGGTATGAAACCAAAACAGATCTCAAAAGGAGATCTCTATGTAGAAGAGTGTTTGGCTCTATTATAAGCATGCTGCACATAACACAAGTGTTCATCCCAAATATTAGGGTGTTTGCTGCAATATCCTCTCAGTAACTGGATCACCGTCCTATTAACTACTTCTGTCTGGCCATTTGTTTGTGGATGAAAAGTTGTGCTTTTCTTTAATTTGGTGTGCATTAGTTCCCACAGACTTGACCAAAACTTCCCTACAAATCGAGTGTCTCGATCAGATACAATAGAAGTAGGTAATCCAAAATGAACCCATACATGTTCAAAGAACAATTTCGTAGTTTGTTCAGCTGTAATATGTTTACTATAGGGTATCAAAGTACACATTTTGTTGAACCTATCCACAATAACATATAGATAATAATGACCTTTCCTAGATTTAGGCAGTCCTCCAACAAAATCCATGGAAATGCTTTCCCAAGGGTGAGAAGGAACTGGCAATGGAGTGTATAATCCTAGTTTTATGTTGCTAGGCTTGCTTTTTGCACACATAGCACATCCTTTTACATATCTAGAAACTGTCTCACTCATTCTTGGCCAATAACAGAAACTTTGTAGCTATGCAACTATTTTACTTACCCCAAAGTGACCTGATATCAGAGAAGTGTGTGCTTCCCTAATTATCTTTACTCTCTCAATTTGTGGAATGCAAAGTTTCCCACAATGATATAAGAGTTGGTACTTCATGTGATACTCTAATTCTTCTATTCTTTTGCCTTGAGTCAAAGTTGCATATACATCTTTAAAGTCCATGTCCTGAGCATACTATTCTATGTAGCTTTCATGCAGCATAGAATTATGCTTAAGTATGTGTTGAAGGCCCCGAAAATTGGGTTTACAACAAGGGGGATACCCACCCGGTTCGAACCTTGGTTGGAAACTCCTTATCCATTTGGTATAGCGGGTTCGACTGGGGATATAGGACTAGTTTCCTAGTTTAGTGTGTGTATGTGTGAGAAATATGGGTATTTATGTTCTAAATGGAATACTTCTATCCTAATTCTAATCTAATGCTATGCTATTGTATTCTAATAAACAGTGAAACATCAAAATTTATGCTAACCCAAGGTGTGATATTTCTTCTATGCGATCTAAAAAGATTTCAAACAATAACTGGTAATAAAGATCATTCATCTATTATAAGAAAATAATTCAATAAAGATGAACTACTTCGTATAAAAAGTTAGACGAAACAGTTGTGAAAACCTATTGCATAAATGAGCTATTCATACACTAAGCATAAATAAATAGTTATCACCGTACAAAGGTGCCAAATGATAACTCAGGCATCCACGTTGTAATATATAAATAACTGAAACTGAAACATCACTTTAACGCATAAGCAAAAATGGTTAAGAGATAAAAGTACCATTTATAACTAGTCCTACTCATGAGCTTCAAGTGACAATTGATTTATCTCTCCTTGATTTAACATCCACTAAGAGTACAGAAGTGCAACATCAGTAGCAGACATCAAATGCAAATATAAAATAAACCATGTTCCATTCATTCATCGAAACCTCCTCGGGGGGTGAAAAAGTGCATGTTCTGAGGACAAGTTTTTGATAAATTTCTAGACCCTTCTCTAAATGCATGAGAAGGGTTTAAATACTACTAACTAAATAACTTATTTACATAAATTCAGGATTCGGTTTGAATGACCGTCCTTTTTCTAAGAAAAACTATTTCTAAAATTAAATCTAATATCTAACTATTTCTATATTTGCTCCTTAACGTTGCAAGCATTCAGTATTTGCCTGAGTAGAGTCGGTTGACTATCTTCCATCTTTGGTTGAGTTAAGCAAACAGAATCGGCAAGAGCTGGCACTATCTTCTCAGCAAAATCGATGATATACTTGAGAGTCATCAAATGACTATGTGGCTTTACCATGTATGCCTAGTAATAATCCCATTTCAACTTGGTTAACCCTTGGATTGCTTCTGCTTTTTCTTTAGCTTTCTATTTCCAGTTTGTTTCTATCGTTGCTTTCTTGCAATTTTCGGGGCTTGTAGGTGACTAAGTAATTAGAAGCCTTCCTTTTCGAGCAAGTTTTCATAGTCGGGCTTCCGTGATGCGTTTTTCACCTTTTGCGCCTTTTTCTCTTATCGTATATAAAGCTCAAAATTTGTAAAAATAGTGATTCCGTGAGCTCTTGACCCTGAGCATTAAACAGTATGTTTCTGGTATCATCATCATTCAGTACCCATTCAACCATGGTTGTATATGAGAGATCTGTGATGGATACCTCAGAAGAGTTCTACAGCTCTTTCTCTTCCTTAAGTAGATTAGGTGTACCTTCCCAAATGGACATTGGAGTACTGCCTTTCCTCCTTATATTTTCCTGCATATTGCCTTGTATAATGCTTTGTCCTTCATTCCTGCAGTTTACAAATGAGGTGGAAGTAATGATAAAAATAATGACAAGAAAACTTTAAATGTCGAAGATATGCAAAAACATGCCACCTTACGTGAACTAGTTTTTTTTTAAAAACACAGCACCATACTTCATTAACAACTGGCAACAACTCATTAATTCGCATTTAAAGTGCATGACCAGTTTTTGGCCTTAAAAAAAAAAAATTCTCGAATAATGAGCCAGAACCAACTGCGATGGAGAGATCTTGCGATATCGCAGATCGCTGCATCACATTACTGCAATCTTATCATGTTGATCTATTGCAAGGTTGCCTGGTCGCAATATTGCAATATCGCGGATCGCTAAATAGTTATAATCATTATGTGTAATTTATGCGATTTTTGCGATGTGCGATATGCGATATCGCATATTGGCGATTTTAATGTTTTTCAATGTCAATGCTCATTAATGCATGCGATGCAATGGAGTTTTGCGTCGCAATATCGTGTTTTTTATCATTGAAGGTACCCTATCATTCTTTGTGCGATGCGATATCTCTTAAGGAGTGAATCTACTTTCATCATCATGAAACTTAAGCTTTTTGGATTCTTCAAAGGTATTTTTCTAAGTCCATGATGTTGTAGGTTTCATCTAAAAGGAAATATAAACACTAATTGATATTTTTTAATTTTTGACTAAGGATCCCCACTTATTTAGTATTAGCAATAACACTTCATAAGGAGGGGGGTTGCTGGTGGTCACATCAATTGGCGATTCACTTGGAAGAACCAGTTATCTCTGTGTTTCTATTGAATTTTTTCAACTTCCAAAACATAATTTTTTTAGAAAATTAAACTTTATTATGGAAAAATAAAGTACATTATGCTCTAACCTGCCAATGACATTTTGTTTTAGCTATTTTGAACTTTGATTATTTTCTCCCTCAAGTTAGTCCTCGTATTTACATCAATCATTACTTGGTCTGTAAAGATAAAACAAAGCCTTCTCTGTAAACCAGTTTTAAATATGCTCATTTGTCGTAGGTAGAGCCTCTGCTTCCAGCAGGCATTTATAGCCTCGACAGGATTACCTATTACCCAACAATGATCATGTATCCTACTTAAAGAAACCTACAACTCTCAAAGAAGAATCCACATCCACACTTATTGCTTTGATTTTCTTTTTTATTCTTAAAGAACAATGTCTTGGTTTGATAGCCAATTTATGACACGGTCATTCACTTGATTTATAACTTTGTTGAACAAGCTGGCTCGTGATGACACCCCTTGCCTCTTGATTGTAACAATCTTGAGTCATTTCCCTGTTGTGGTATGCAGTATTTGGAAAAGTCGGCAAGTTATAATATCTGTGATTATGATAAGCCGGCTCGTGATGAGACCTTTCATTCTTCAAGATGAAGTGTATCCTTGGATTGTTCCTCTGAAAGTTGTGATTTCCTTAGCAGGGAGGAAGTCATTGTTTCCTTTAGATAGCTATGGATGACAATGGTAGAGTTTTTGGAAGTAGTTGTTCTACAGAGAATCTTTATTTTGTTATTGATACCTTTCATTGCACTGACATAAAACAATTTCTTCACTAAAGGTTGTTTTCATCAAACTTTTATGAAGTTGAAACTCGTGTCATATCTAGGTTAGAGTCTTTAACTGTATCTTTCAATAATAAAGATCAATTTTCCAAAAGATTTGTTATTTATACAAGTGAAAAATCAAAATCTGAAAGAGAGTTAGTGTCGTTTTCGTAAATGCCTATTGTAACCATTCACAACTGGTTTTATTATGAAAAGAAAAACTATTACTCTACAAAAATAGAAGAATAATCTTCTATGGAAAATATTTCTTAATAATTTGTCCGCTGACAGGCAAAGAGTCTCTTTTACCTGCTAAATCCTGTAACACAAATGTTGATGGACCTATGACTTCTACAATTTGAAAAGGACCAAGCCACATTCTTTGAAATTTTGTATGTTTCCAGTTTTCTTCATGTGCCTTGTCCCATTTTAAAACTAAGTCTCCCATCTGAAAATCTTTTCTAGTCATTATGTTTGAATCAAAAGAGGATTTTACTAGTGCTTTATGATGAGCATGCATTTTCTTAGCATGTTCTCGTTGTTCTTCTAATTTGATTATTTCCATTTGTCTTAGGTGTAATGAGGAAGTTGGTACTTCATCAATGTATTGAACTAGAGACAAAGAGGGAATTGCTAAATGAATCGGAAGAACCACTTCTTTCCCATAAACTAAATTGAAGGGAGAAGTGTTGATGGAAGATTTTCTCGTTATTCGGTCAGCCCACAAAACATATATTAAAGATTTATGCCAATTTTTATGATTTTGGTCTACTGTTCTTTTGATAATCCTCATTAGGTTTTTATTTGTAGACTCGGCTAACCCATTTCCCTATGGGTAATAACTGGATGAATATTTAAGTTTGAATCCTCTTTTAAGTGCAAATTCAGTCATTGCATTTCCAGAAAAGTATGATGCATTATCAAACATTAAAGCGGAAGGCAATCCAAACCTGGTGATTATAAATTGATCTATGAACTCAATGATATTTTCAGCATTAGCTGTCTTGAGTGGAACTACATCTACCCACTTAGTAAAATAATCTATTGCTGTAAGGATATATATATGCTACTTAGAAGAGTGAGGAACGATCTCACCTATTATGTCCAATCCCCACTGGCTGAAAGGTTGCTTGATGTTAACTGGTTGTAGTGGTAAGGATGGCTTCTTTTGTCTTCCAGCAGTAGTTTGGCAGACTTGACATTTCCTCACGTAACTGTGAGAGTCTTTGAATAACGTAGGCCGATAATACCCTGCGCGCAAGATTTTATGTGCAGTAGCATCTCCAGCATAGTGTCTGGCTGCTGGCCCATCGTGGAGTTCCTACAAAACTTTTTCAGCTTCAGATTTCTCAAGACATCTAAGGAGAACAGAATCGTAATTCATTCTAAAAAGAATATCATTTATGAGTTGATATTGTTTGGCTTTCAACCTTAGAGCTCTTTTCTTAGTATGATCGAGGTGTGAAGGAGCATACCCGTTCTTAAGATAATAAATGATATTAGCGTATAATGACTCTACATCGTTTAGGCTTACCTCGCACATTTGTACCTCTACAGATGGAATTTCAAAAATTTGCGACGCTCCAGCCAGCATTTTGCAAAAGCCTTGACCTCTTACAATGTTTGCTGGTTTAATTTCTATGTCATATTCTTGTAAGGCAGTAACCCAATTGGCCCTTTATCACCCACATCCTTTTGTATTAGAAGATTCCTTGCCACTGGAAATGGTACTACAATTTTAGTATGGGTTTTGAGTAGAAAAGGTCTGAAGTATTTGATTGATTTTAAAACAACATAAACTTGTTTCTCCACATCTGAATAATTTAATTCAGCACCCTATAAATTTGAACTAAAAAAAGCAATTCGTGCTTCTGCCTTTTCTTGATTCGTTTGAGTGAGTATCACAGCATATGACCTATCTGAGGCAAATGTATATAAAATAAAAGGTTCTGAAAAATTTGGAGTTGCTAAAGATAGAGCATTAATAATAGCTTGGTTGATCAGGTTGAATGCTTCATGTTTCATCTTGGCCCCATTTAAAATTTGAGTTCTTTTATATCATGGCTTGTAAAGGAGACACAATTCATGAAAAATCTGGAACAAATCTCTTTACAAAGTTGATCTGACCAAGGAAAGATTGCATGGCTTTTTTGTTATGAGGTAGGGATATTTCATAAATCTCTTTGATTCTGTCAGAATCGATGTGAATTCCAGATTTTGACACTTTGAATCCTAGAAGTTTCCCTTCACTTAATGCGAAAAAATATTTCTTTGGGGTAAGTGAAATTCCATATCTTAAACATCGTTGGAATATTTGTTTCAAGTCTTTGAGATGGTCACTTCATTTCTTGGAATACATGGTTATATCATCCAAGTAAATTACTACAGATTTATTGAATAATCCTTTAAATGTGATGTCCATGGCTCTCTGAAATGTGGCACCAACATTAATCAAACCAAATGGCATCTTTCAATATGCATATGTGCCCCATTTAGTTCTGAATGTAGTTTTCAATTGATCATCAAGATGTACCAACACTTGATTGTATCTTGAAAATCCATCCAAGAAAGAGATTAATTATGAGCCCGCCACTGCCTGCAATATCTGCTCCATATGTGGTAAGGGAAAATTGTCTTTTTGACAAGCCTTGTTAAGATTTCGAAAGTCAATGCAAATTCTAATATCTCCGTTTTTCTTTCTAACAGGTACCATATTGGAGACCCATTTAGAATGTCTGACGGGAAAGATTATCTTGGCTTCAACATCTTATTGAGTTCGGTTTTTATCTGATCTTCTAAATTGGGATGGATCTTTCTCAATTTTTGTTGGACAAGTTTTTCATTATCGGTCATTGGAATAGTATGTTGGATGATGGAAGTGTCGTATGTTTTGATTTCATCATAGTTCCAAGAAAAAACATTTTTGTATTGTCTCAAGAGACGAATATACGCTGATTTTTCTTCAGGGGCTAAGCTGAGGCCTAGATTAATGTTTTGTGGTTTGGCATTGGTTCCTAGGTTTACTAATTCGTAATTCAAAGTTGAAATTTGGAGCTTTGAATTGGTAGACCTTTTAAACCGATCTTTCAAATCATACAGATCTTCCAACTTGACCACTGACTTAGGTATAGCATTGTTAGTGCTATCTTGTTGCAATTATCGATCATTTTGGTCTTCGTCAATTATTTGATTGGAGTAGGATCCTTTAGATGTAAGGAAATTTACGATATCAGGATCGTTGTTGAATATTCTCCAATTTGTGATGTTGTCAGGAATAGAAGGTCTAAAGATTAATTCTATTGAGAATCTATCTGGACTAAAATCTTTCAAAGGAATGATCTTAGAAGCTACGATAGCTAAAAGGTCAACGCTTGCATTCTGGAGTTTGGGAATCGATGAAATATTGAATGCTATAAAATGCTCAGTCAGATCTTGAACTAAAGATTGATAGTGTTTTAAATGACCTGATAAGCAATGTATAGTATTCCATACCTGTCTGACTACAATTTCAGAGTCTCCGAAGACTTGGAGGTACTTGATGTCTAACCTGATTGCTTTGTACAACCCTTGGAATAAAGCTTCATATTCTGCTGTATTGTTGGTACAATCAAATTCGAGCCTGCATGTTAACATGATTTTATCTCCTTCTGGACTAATTAGCACGCATCCTGCTCCGGCTCCTTTGTTAGATTTAGAACCATCAAAAAATAATTTCCAAAACAAATATTTATTTACAGGTCTATCTAAAAAATTGATACATTTTGAACTATCCATTTGAGAAAAAATTTCGACTTGGGACAAAACAAAATGTTCTAAATAAGGTGACGTATGAGCATTAAAATTGCCAAGAAAAGAATCCACTGAGTAATTGCCGATTATGCTATTGTTATATGCTACTAGTTCATTTTCGCCCTCTAATTCTATTACTATGTACTTCTGATGTAATTCTCGTTCAAATTTTATTTGATTTGGTTTACCATTGTAAGGCATCCACATGTGCGACCAGTCAGTTGCGAAGTATCCATGCAGTTTTTCTGACAAATCCCTGCTAAGAATTAAGCCATAAAATTCAGGGATATCAGCAACTAAAATGTCAATAACTTGACATACCTTCGGGTTGGATGACAGCCTTATGGTTACTTGATTTAGTTCACCAATTACTTCGACTTACGATCGATCTAGCTGAACTATGCGAACAACGGATTTTTGTGGTTGGACATTTAATTTGGCGCATATGGACTTTGGTAAAATATTCGATGAAGCACCAGAATCCACTAAACAATTATGTACATTTTTGTTAAAAATTTCATAAGTAAGGAGAAACGGGGGAGTATGAGATCTCGATCTTCCTCCAATTAAAGTGATGTCGTTTGGATCAATCTTGTTAGTTGCATTAGTTGGAGGTCTTCCCATGTTCTGGGAAGCTTGAGAAAGTACAGCGGCAGGCAAAGGTGCAACTGGCACAACATGTAATTCTTTCAACATTATCTTTTGTTGATGCTTTAATTTGCTCAATTCGTAAAAGAGTGATGTTGGCCCTAGTCTTTTTCATGTCTTCTATAATATTGTACTCCATTTCATCTGAAATGATCAGTGTTTTAGATGGAGTTGATGAATCTGTTTGGACTGTGTTATTTTGAGTCGCTTTAGATGTCGTTTTCTTTGTTGTGACTTTATCCTTTGTTGCAGAGCTTGCGCTCTTTGGCTTTTGGGTAGTTTGGGGAGGATCAAGCTGATTTCTACTTCGTGTGTTAACTGGGAATACTTCTTGATATTCTTCTTGTGGGAGGATGAAATCCCACATTCCTTGTAATTCTACAACTTCTTCATCATCGGTTTTCCCTTCAGTGGTAATTTCCTCTTCCTCTTCCTCAGATTCAGCACTTGTAATAGCATTGGGTGGCCTTGAATCCATTGACGGGCCTCTTTTAAAAGCTCTGTAGGGCCTTTTTGAAGAAGTTTCTGCTACTTGCTTTTTTATGTCGACCATTTCATTGGACATGGTCTTCAGAAATTTTTGCAATCCCTCCAAATTGAATGGATCTTTTGCTTTTTTCTTCTTGGACTCTTCTTTGAAGGTGATCTTTTTAGATTTCCATTCCTCTATCATGGATTTCTTCTCTAGGGCTATTATACGTTTCTCTACTACTATATCTTCTTTCATGTTTTCGGCTAAGGTTGTTTTATTAGCCCTGTCCACGAAGATTGCTATGTTTGATGGTAAAGCAGTGATATACCATTCACATCGTACTTCTTTGCTGGCTGGGAAGTAGTAGGAATTTTGTTTATAATTTTATTGAAACGTGGATTGAAGTCTTTGATAGGCTCTCTAGATTCAGCCCTAAGTTTGGATAAGTCATTGATTAACGTTTCCATAGACCTGTCGTCACCAAACTTGGTTATGAATTGGTCTTGGAAGATGTCCCAACTAGTAATAGATCTAGAGGGTAATGAGAAATACCACGATCTGGCTGTTCCTTGCAGAGTATAAGGAAATAGTCGAACAACAACATCTTCATTAGTAACCCCATTGAGATTAATGGATAGCATAAAGTTGTTTATGTGCTCTTCTGCTAGCATGTCTGCCTCGGGATTGAACTTAAGCAGACATTTCTCGGGATGGGTCGGTATTTGACTCAAGGGTGCAGGCATTAAGACTGCCCCAGGGTTATTCCATGGAGCTTGGGCCATTACTAAACTACTAACAGAGGGAAGTGCAGAAGATGATCCCTGTGGTTGGGAAGATGAGGATATTACGATCGCATATGATTGAGGAGGAGTTGTATGGGGTTCCAGTGGATGGATTGACACTGGTCTGAAGTGGAGGAGTGGATAGTTGAATTCACAGTGAAGAGGTTGAGATGGATGATGTTGATGAAAGAGTCTCACTGTCGGACCCTTTAGGTGATTTCCTTGTTCTTTTCCTTTTGGGAAGAGGTAATTCGGTTGGTTGAACGCCAAACTTTTCACTCTTCAATCTGGTCAGGGGATGAGTAGGGTTATACTGCGAAGACACTACCTTGAGATTTATCAGATCTTTGAGGAGAAATGGAAAATCGCTGAAGTTTGTGAATCATAGATTCGACTTCAGGAGGTTCAATAATAGATTGTTCTGAAATGTTAGGGTTTGTAGCAGCGGTTGATGCTCCGACGACTTCTAACTCTCGATTTAAGTGTAATGGAGAAGTCGGGGGAAATGGTGAGGGTGATTTACTCTCAGAATGGTATTTTTATTTAGGTTTACTTGCCATTCATAGTTCAGGCCCTCCTTCGAGCGCCAAACATGTTGAAGGCCCCGAAAATCGGGTCTACAACAAGGGGGATACCCGCCCGGTCCGAACCTTGGTTGGCAGCTCCTTATCCGTTTGGTATAGAGGGTCCGACTGGGGATATGGGACCAGTTTCCCAATTCAGTGTGTGTGTGTGTGAGAAACATGGGTATTTATGTTCTAAATGGAATACTTCTATCCTAATTCTAATCTAATGCTACGCTATTGTATTCTAATAAACAGAAAAACATATAAATTTATGCTAACCCGGGGTGTGATCTTTCTTCTATGCGATCTAAAAAGATTTCAAACAATAACTGGTAATAAAGATCATTCAACTATTATAAGAAAAGAATTCAATAAATATGAATTACTTCGTATAAAAAGTTAGACGAAACAGTTGTGAAAACATATCACATAAATGAGCTATTCATACACTAAGCATAAATAAATAGTTATCATCGTACAAAAGTGCCAGATGATAACTCAGGCATCCACGCTGTAATATATAAACAACTAAAAACTGAGCATCACTTTAACGCATAAGAAGAAATGGTTAAGAGATAAAAGTACCATTTATAACTAGTCCTACTCATGCGCTTCAAGCGACAATTGATTTATCTCTCCTTGATTTAACATCCAC